>JACSYO010002136.1:930000-935780 GCA_016806645.1 Ophiodon elongatus
TTAAATCTGCACCACTAAATTGTGAACTTGCCCAGTGATTGCCAACAGCCGGCTTGTCTCTGGTCCAGATTTGCATCATGGATCAGCTGTAGACACCTGTGCTTCAATCACTGATTCGTCACTGTCACATAAAGTTGATGGGCTGCAGCCATCCACTCCTAAATTACAGCGACAAATGGGCAAAGCATGCCGTGTATTCAAGCCAGCCATAGTAATAGGTGAGCTAGTCTGGTGAAGGTATTGTGTCGTGGTTTCTGTAGGAATACACATCCCTGTTCTTATGAGTTACAGCCTCCTTATCACTGTTTAATTCACAGACTCTTGACATGGGGAGTAAAATGTCCTTCAGCAGAGGAAGCAGTGACCAAAATACAGTGTCTGAGTTAACCTCTGTGGCATCGCATCCTCGCAATTCCATTCATGCGCCTTTGGACTGCAAGCAGGTAGTTAGTGAGACAGACAAATAGACATATCACTGCAAAAGATATGCTGTCTATTACAGGATTAACCTACTATTGAAACATTGATGCATTTTCTGTGTAAAAACTTTTAAATTTGAGGGCTTTTTAAGGACTTTCTTGTTTCTTTTTTTTGGTATTGTTTTCAAATGTATAGTATATATTACATTTAGACCATTCAAGTGTGCAATTAATCATTTTGTTATTTTTATGTTGGTCCTACGACATCTAGATGAAGGGAGGACAGTTAATAAAGGCTGTAAATGAACATAAACTAAGATTTAACTACACTTTTATTGTATTTTGAGAGATACATTTGTTTAATAGATGTAATTTTCTAATTTCTCCATGCATATTCATGAGCATGTGGTCTTCTATTGTACAGCTGATTATTTTAGGGTTTACCTACATACATATAGACATTAACACCATAGAACAAATTATGATGGCATTAACATTTGCGTTGGTACATGTTTTTTTTGGACGTCCTTTATATTTACAGCATTTTAGAAAACTTATACCATTTCTACATTTGTGACATGCAGTTTTCTTTTTCTCTCACAGATACCTGAAGACAAGCGAGGCAGTCAGGCGGACGTGGACTCCAACTGGGGAGAGGAAACGAATGCAGCAGAACTGACTCAACCGGCACCTGAATCCCTCTCATCGGGGCATGTGGAGTCCGATGGCCGAGTTAACTCTGAAACAGTAGGCGGGACAAATTGTCAACACAGTGCGCACGCGTCTTCACAGGCAGGGATGGAAGCAAAGCCTCAGGCGCCTGTAATTGTGTGCAGCTCCACTACGGACAGTCGCGGACAGCCTGTGGAGGTCCGCAGGAAACCCGGCCGCCCGCGTAAAAGAAAACCCTTGTTGACTGAAGGCAAAAAAGGTTCGGCTGCTTATGATGCAGTTCAACATAAGGAGATCAGCACAACAATTCCTTTGCCAAGAGTCGCTCCCTTAATCAATAATTCGCCTCATAATGAGACGTCTGGTCTTCATGCTGTTTCTGATGGCAAAGTACAAGACGGTGTCCCTGTGCTGCCAAAAAGAAAAAGAGGGAGACCAAGAAAAGCTGAAATCACCACTTTTGAAACTATGGTTGTTAAGGCCGCTGCTGCCAGGGCTCCTGCTCCCGCTGCTTGTGTTAATAATGTTAGTGGTCCTGCACGGCGACTGAGGAGTAGAGGTGAACAACACGCTTCGACACAGGAAGGAAAGCCTGAATCGGAAGGCAACGCAGACCCCAAGCCAACCGAGGCGACGCCTACAGAAAGTAGCAACACGTTGATCTTACACGGTATTAAAAGAAGAAGAAGATCTAAAGTGGCCGATCAGCAAGTTCCAGCTAAAGTGTGCAGGCTGGATGTTTCCCAGGAGGCCTCGTCTCTGTTGATCGTCGACACAGGCTGTGGAGAGGGAGCAGAGACAGATAAGCAGGTGGAACTAAACGCTGACAAACAAGAGACAGATGGAAAGAGCGGTCGACTCTACCAGCAAGAAGGGCAAGAGCAGCAGACGGCCCTAAAGGCATCACCGCAAAGACAGCCGAGTTCCCAGCCGGCCGAGCCTGAAGTTATGTCTTCAGAGGGTTTGAGTAGTCTCAACTTGGTAAGCCCTACTCAGAGTGATGACCCAATGACCAGAAAGCAGTCTGCCGACATGAATGGCGGCGAGGAGTCACAATCAAAAAGCAGTCTTGGATCCCCACAAAACCTGCAGAATACAGAGTCCTCCAGCACAGATGTTGTAACGTCCTCTGAACAACCAGTTAAAGCTGTTGGAGTCCCACCTGCTGTGAAAGCTGAGAATATCGAGCTAGAGCTGGATCTTTTAAATCCTCCGTCAGAGTCCAATGGTCCTAAATCTTTACAATGCAACGCCAACACCACCGTTAAAGCTCAGCATCAAAACAGGGCTTTCAGGCGCAAGAGAGGCGGCAAGCGAAGGAGGCGAATACGGAGTGTTTTGCTCCAGAGAGAGCAGCTCGTAGAGGGTCATAAAAGCAGCGATGACACTCTACAAAATACAGACTATGGTGACGAGTTTAAGGAAGCCGACTCTAATGTCAGCTACGTAAAAAGGGGGGGGAAAACTCTGTTAAAATGTGGTTTCTGTGGTCATACATTTAAGTTTCACTCTCAGTTCATCATACATCAACGCATTCATACAGGAGAACGCCCTTTCAAATGCCCCGAATGTGGCAAAGGTTTCAGCAAAAATTCAAACTTAAATCTTCATCTTAAGACGCACAAAAAGAGCAACATCTATCAGAAATGTCCGTTTTGCAAGATCAAGTTCTCTTGCTCGGAGTATTCCGCCCACATGAAGATGCACGCGCAGATGCTGGACCAGGACTCCGAGAGCAACAAGTCTGACAAACGCAGCCGAGGGAAAGACCATGAAAGCAGCGAGGGACTTCAGGGACCCGTTCCCCAAGAGAAGCGGGAAAAGAAAGTGTGCCAATACTGCGGTAAAACCTTCCCGTTTCAGTCCGCCCTAATACGACATGTGCGCGTCCACACGGGAGAGAAGCCTTATAAATGTGACATATGCGGCAAAGCCTTCGGCCAGGCCTACTTCCTCCGCGTTCACGAGCTCACACACTGGTCCGTGAAGCGGTACAACTGCACGCGCTGCGAAAAGGCGTTCACCCACTACAGCAACGCCAAAAATCACACCTGTCGGCCTTCGGGACGCGGGGACGATCTGCAGCCCAACAGGCGCGTGAAGCCTGCGCTGACGTACACGTGCCACATCTGCAAGAACGTGTTCGACCACCTGCAGGAGTTCAACAGCCACATGAGGGCCCACACCGGGGCGAAGCTTTATCGCTGCTTGTATTGTGACAAGCTGTTCGGCGTGCTGTCCGAGTTCAGCGCCCATCGCACTCAGTGCCGAGGAGAGGGGAGCGCCTCCAGCTCCGCGGTGAAAGAGGAAGAGACGATGTCCTTGATACAGTACACAGTGCCGGCACTCAGGTGTTCGTCGGGACACAATTCGGCTTCCTCTCTCGCGGGTGCCAATTGCGAAACGCAGAAAGCGACATCGCAGAGGAGTCCCAAGAAGCGCTTCGCCAACTTGAAGAAGCCGTTTCAGTCAACGGGCGTGGCGGCTCACCGTCTCTCGCACCTCGTGTCGAAGTTAAACAAACTGGACAACCGCTCAGACCCCAAGAAATATTTGTGCCCGAGCTGCGGGCGACTGTTCAGGCACATGGGCAGACTCCGGGCGCACATGCTCACCCACGCCTCGGGTCAGAGCTACACGTGCTCCTGTTGCGGCAAGACTCTGGAAAACTGGAAGAAGCTGTGGCATCATCAGAGAATCCATCGGCAGAGGCGCGGACGCTTCACGTGCCCTCAGTGCGGGCGGGGCTTTCGGTTTGCGCATTCGTATAAAAGCCACATGAGCGAGCACCCGGAGTTCCAGTGGATTCAGGTCCGGCCCAAGAAAGTGTTTCTGCCTTACCAATGTGAGCAGTGCAGGTGCAGCTTTAAGACTCTCGATTTGCTGTTCAGTCACCAGCTTTGCCATTCCTCAACACACAAGGACTCTGATTTTGATTTATCCATAGACGAGCACACGCAGTCCAACAAGAAAATGTTTTTCCCGCCCACAAATAACCACGTGGCTACATTACATCCAGATCCTGAGGAAATCTACAACTCCCCCCTGGGCCCCTTCTCCAAATGTCCAGACCAAGCAACGCAAGAGTCGCCTCTCGCCACCGGGATTCCCTTTGTAAGTAAGGGTCCTGATTTGGGTCAAACTCCTGAGCGTCCCAGCAGCACACATTCGATCCGAGACAGAGAGACCAGACGTGACGGAGTAGATGAAAATGCACTTGGAAAACCAATGAATCCTTTGAGAACTGTGAAAAGCCACGTTGGCCGAATTGCCAGCATATCAAACGTTGCGTCTGCAGATGGTGTTAAGTGTGCCGTGTGTGGTGATGCATATCCTGTCATTTCAGACCTTTATCACCATTATTTGCAGCATGCTAGAGGCCAGTTGTGATGACCTAAATGGAGACGCGTTACCCCTTCTGTGCTCATCATGTTTAACACAGAGGATCTAAAATAAAAATACACCTGGTTAGGTTATGGGAAATGAAATGCATCAAAAAATATGTGGAAGATTTGTTTACAATCATGTATTCATCCTGTCATGCCTGAGAAGGTTACAGATTCTGAAATATACACACGTGAATGTACAAAATAATAGGGACACGTTCTGTTTTTATGTAGCTCATCAAGCAACTTTAGGTAGAAGCCACTAGCTTGTCGTGAGTTTCTGTAATTACATGTCTGTCCATCAAAAAAACAAAGAGATACAGAACGTGTCAAAAAAATGCTCCAAATATTTTGTACATTTAGTGCATTAATGCCGGGTAGAATCAGCCCTGGGCTAATATCATCAGCTTCAACAGAATAAGCATTTGAAAGCAGAAACTGTACTGTTTGTAAATGGCTTATTATGGAAAATAAGTTTGATTTTAAAACATGAAATAACCACTGAAACATTTTGAACCCTCGTTTATCCTCCTGGCATCTTTATTTTCTAACTGGGAGAAAGCACCCTGCACTGATCAGAGGGGCGGACGTCACACTGAGTTAATTTATTAACCCTTATTCCTGTGAAAGTTTTGTTTTGCAAAGAACTTTGTTGTTTCGTTCTGGTCTCCAAAAGGACATGTATCAGCATTTTGAACTTGCATTAAAAGTAAATATCGTGCTCATGCTCATGTTTGTCAAAGACTTTGCTGTATTGTGGAAATGTAATATAATGGCTGAAATCAAGTGATGCTACATTTTCTAGAAAATACACTAACAAATACACATTCCACACCTGAAAAACAAAGTGCTGCGTTGAACACTCATACTTTTTCACTGCCTTTGAAAAATATCTTTTCATGCTTCAACATCAGCCTTCATTCTGTTTGTCTTAACACCAATAAATGCCATTTTTGTATTGATATGTGATTTTTGTGATGTCATTTTTGGCTCAAAATCTGTGTGCCATTAGATCCTAAACTCAAATATTTGGTTAAGAAAGTTGTGTCACGAATATCCTTTTAATATTGCTTGATAAGAGAAGTACCTTGTGAATCATAATCATAATGAGCGGAAATACAGTCGGTCACATGTCTTACCTGTAGTCTTAAACATCTGGGGTTTGTTTATGTCAATTAAGGAGCTGTGGCATCATATTTTAAAATATGTTTCGCTCTGCCAAGAAATGAAGAAGAGGAGATATATTTGATGTTTCTTTTTATTAAAGACATGCAGTTTTCAACCCTTTAACAAATGAATGAGG
>JACSYO010002136.1:935880-995880 GCA_016806645.1 Ophiodon elongatus
TTTAGTTGGAGGCCATGGTGGTGCGGATCCAGCTGTTGTAGTTGCAGACCTTGGCGTAGACTCCAGGCTTGTTCCTCTGGGCGCAGCCATAACCCCAGGACACCACACCCTGCAGCTGACCGTTGCACACCACGGGGCCACCAGAGTCACCCTGATAGGACGCAGACAGAAAGGACAACGTGTAAGCAGACGCACTCAAAAGGTTGTTTGTTGCTCTAAGAAACATCGATGTTGACTTCGGCTCGTACCTGGCAGGAGTCCTTGCCTCCCTCGAGGAATCCAGCACAGAACATGTTGGAGGTGATCTGTCCAGGGTAGGCAGACCTGCAGCTGCTGTCGCTCAGGATGGGGGCGTCCAGGCACCTCAGACGATCGGGGTAGTTGCCTAGAGAGGAAGATGGACAATAGATGTAAATGTTCACACCCCACAATGTACTAAAACTATGTTCCAGTTATGACTGCAGTGTGCTACTGACTTCCAGAGCCGCTGAGGTTGCCCCATCCAGAGATCAGGCAGCGGGTACCAGAGCTGGCACAGCTGGAGGGCAGGGACACGGTGCGGACGTAGCTGTTCAGGGAGGCGGGCTTGCTCAGCTTGATCAGCATGATGTCATTGTCCAGGTTGCGGCTGTTGTAGCTGGGGTGACGGATGACCATAGCAGAGTTGATGAACTGCTCTGTGCCCTCATTGACAGCAATGTTGTGCTCACCAAGACGCAGCTGGACGCGGCTGCAGAGAGAAACACAAGGCTTAAATTACATGAGTGATTTGATGTTGCTCCTGTAGTTATGCAGGAGCTCAGGATCATAGTATCTCAGGATCATAGTATCTCAGGATCTCAGGATCTCAGGATCATAGTATCTCAGGATCATCGTATCTCAGGATCATAGTATCTCAGGATCATCGTATCTCAGGATGTCAGTATCTCAGTATCTCAATATCTCAATATCTCAATATCTCAATATCTCAATATCTCAATATCTCAGGATCTCAGTATCTCGGATTGCCTTCTATTTAAAAAAAACATGATGCCAATTTTAAACCAATAAAGGTGTTTTAAGTATGACTGAACCTAATGTATGTATGTAAATCAGACGTCTGCGCTTACGACTTGTAGCAGTGAGCAGCAGACACCACCCAGGTGCTGGAGATCAGGGAGCCTCCACAGAAGTGGTAGCCAGAGCTCAGAGAGACCTGGTAGGCCACAGAGTTCTTTCTGCACTCGTAGCCTCCGACAATCTTGTCATCCTCGATGGGAGCGGCATCTGATGGAAATAAAGAAAAGGTTCAGTATTCAAATCAATCTTTAAGAAACCTTCACACACTGTCATAAACTGAACAAAATTACTTTAAAGAACAAGTCAAAAGTACTATTCACACTCACATGCCACTGCGAACAGAGCCAGGAGAATGAAAGCCTTCATGTTGTCTCCGTTTCAGGTGTCAGCTCAGCTGCACTGCAGCCCCTTTTAAAGCCACTCTGTCCCTTTGCTATCTGATCGGCCAAGGTCACGAACTATTCCTATTTTTGTGACTTTCTGTTGTTGAATAACGTGTGTGAGAACACATCTGGAAGACGAGAGCCAACATATTGATAATCTGAGCTTTCGTCCCACCACCTGCCGCTTACACTGAGTTCATAAAGTCAATGTAACTTATCTATTGATTTGTTTGAAATGACTATTTCTGTTCACACTACTCAGCCTCCCGGGGAAAGTGTATGCCAGGGTGCTGGAAAGGAGGCTCCGACCGATTGTCGAACCTCGGATTCAAGAGGAGAAGTGCGGATTCCGTCCCGGTCGTGGAACAGTGGACCAGCTCTTTACCCTCGCAAGACTACTGGAGGGGCTCTGGGAGTTTGCCCAACCAGTCTACATGTGTTTTGTGGACTTGGAGAAGGCCTTCGACCGGGTCCCTCAGGGGTTTTTGTGGGGGGTGCTGCGGGAGTATGGGCTGCCGGACCCGGCCATCCGGTCTCTGTACGAATGCAGTAGGAGCTGTGTTCGTATTCTCGGCAATAAGTCAGACGCGTTCCCGGTGGGTGTTGGCCTCCGCCAGGGCTGCCCTTTATCACCAGTCCTGTTCGTGACTTTCATGGACAGGATATCTAGGCGCAGCCGGGGGAGGAGAACGTCGGGTTCGGGGGTCTCGGGATCGCCTCTTTGCTGTTCGCAGATGATGTGGTCCTGTTGGCCTCTTCGGACCATGACCTCCAGCATTCACTGGGGCGATTTGCAGCCGAGTGTGACACGGCGGGGATGAGGGTAAGCACATCCAAATCCGAGGCCATGGTGCTCTGCCGGAAACCGGTGGGTTGCTCCCTCCGGGTGGGGACGCAGTGCCTGCCGCAAGCGAAGGAGTTCAAGTATCTCGGGGTCTTGTTCACGAGTGAGGGTAAGATGGAGTGGGAGATCGACCGACGGATCGGTGCGGCTGCAGCAGTAAAACAGGCGCTGCACCGGACCGTTTTGGTGAAGAGGGAGCTGAGCCGGAAGGCAAAGCTCTCAATTTACTGGGCGGTCTACGTTCCGACCCTCACCTATGGTCACGAACTCTGGGTCGTGACCGAAAGAACGAGGTCTCGGATACAAGCGGCCGAAATGAGTTTTCTCCGTAGGGTGGCCGGGCTCAGCCTTAGAGATAGGGTAAGGAGCTCGGACATCCGGAGGGAACTTGGAGTTGAGGCGCTACTCCTTCGTATCGAAAGGAGTCAGTTGAGGTGGTTCGGGCATCTGATCAGGATGCCTCCTGGACGCCTCCCGTTAGAGGTTTTCCGGGCACGCCCAACTGGCAGGAGGCCCCGGGGAAGACCCAGGACACGCTGGAGGGATTATATCTCCCAGCTGGCCTGGGAACGCCTCGGGATCCCCCAGAACGAGCTGGAACGTGTTGCGGGTGAGAGGGAAGCCTGGGTCGGCCTGCTAGGCCTGCTGCCACCGCGACCCGACCCCGGATAAGCGGAGGATAATGGATGGATGGATGGATGGACTATTTCTGTTGTATTACATTATTCTTAAAATGCCTCTTTCATTGTCAATGAAATGCACGACATTATTACCATACATTACTTGTTATGTGCAGAAGATACCATCATCTGGAGAAATACACAATAACTTTCCTGTCAACAGTGTATGTAAGTTGTCTGTATTTAAATTATGATGTGTGTATTTTCACCCACACTGCCAGTTAAATATATTTGTTCATGTCTGTCTCCTGTTTGTTTTCCTGATTCATAATTATAACTTAAAATAAAATTGTCAAACTGCTTATTTTAATGCAGCCTGATGGAAAATATACAAAAAATGCAATTACTATACACTAATTAATGTATACATCAAAACTTAATTTCTCTATTTATTTTAAGGGGGAACATCAGTTGGCCTCACTGGGATTGTTTGCACGCCTTGTTTTTGTTTAATAGTTGTTGATGTTGTGATGACACATGAATTTATTCTTTGTGTAAAATGTATTGGTTTCCATACAGTATTTATTATTAAGATATTTTGTCACACTTGTGAACACAAGCAAACATGCTTATACTGTAATATAATATATATATATTTATATTGGAATGACATTTTTTTGTTGTTAATATAAAATGATGAAATAAACACAGTATTCATCATCCAAGGTGACTGAGTTGAATTTTTATATTTGATTTTAATGATTTGTGCAACATGCAGTCAAAATGTACCATTATTGTTATGAATGAATGAATTTCCCTCTAATGCCAAACTATTTTCTACAATCTTTATATATATATATATATTTTGCAAGTACACCCTGCCTCTCCAGCACTTCAGCATTTTAGTTGTGAAAGTACAGAAACATGTATGAATCCTTTTCATTTCTATTTAATGAGGTATTTTATCTCTAATTTTGCTGAAAAGTATTTCATTTGTGGCAATTTTATTTGTTTTTGATAAGTAGATTCATGATTATTGATATTTATGCGGAGATTTTTTGGACACATATCTTCTATTCATTTCTAAAGGACAATATTTCTCTTTTTTTCCTTCCTGCTGATTCTCTTAACTATGAATGTATGTTTCATCCAAAAGCACAAAACCAGGAACATCAGATAGTGAGGTTGATGATAATTTATTTCAGTAAAACTTCCATTAAAGTGACTTTAGTTGGAGGCCATGGTGGTGCGGATCCAGCTGTTGTAGTTGCAGACCTTGGCGTAGACTCCAGGCTTGTTCCTCTGGGCGCAGCCATAACCCCAGGACACCACACCCTGCAGCTGACCGTTGCACACCACGGGGCCACCAGAGTCACCCTGATAGGACGCAGACAGAAAGGACAACGTGTAAGCAGACGCACTCAAAAGGTTGTTTGTTGCTCTAAGAAACATCGATGTTGACTTCGGCTCGTACCTGGCAGGAGTCCTTGCCTCCCTCGAGGAATCCAGCACAGAACATGTTGGAGGTGATCTGTCCAGGGTAGGCAGACCTGCAGCTGCTGTCGCTCAGGATGGGGGCGTCCAGGCACCTCAGACGATCGGGGTAGTTGCCTAGAGAGGAAGATGGACAATAGATGTAAATGTCCACACCCCACAATGTACTAAAACTATGTTCCAGTTATGACTGCAGTGTGCTACTGACTTCCAGAGCCACTGAGGTTGCCCCATCCAGAGATCAGGCAGCGGGTACCAGAGCTGGCACAGCTGGAGGGCAGGGACACGGTGCGGACGTAGCTGTTCAGGGAGGCGGGCTTGCTCAGCTTGATCAGCATTATGTCATTGTCCAGGTTGCGGCTGTTGTAGCTGGGGTGACGGATGACCATAGCAGAGTTGATGAACTGCTCTGTGCCCTCATTGACAGCAATGTTGTGCTCACCAAGACGCAGCTGGACGCGGCTGCAGAGAGAAACACAAGGCTTAAATTACATGAGTGATTTGATGTTGCTCCTGTAGTTATGCAGGAGCTCAGGATCATAGTATCTCAGGATCATAGTATCTCAGGATCTCAGGATCTCAGGATCATAGTATCTCAGGATCATCGTATCTCAGGATCATAGTATCTCAGGATCATCGTATCTCAGGATGTCAGTATCTCAGTATCTCAATATCTCAATATCTCAATATCTCAATATCTCAATATCTCAGGATCTCAGTATCTCGGATTGCCTTCTATTTAAAAAAAACATGATGCCAATTTTAAACCAATAAAGGTGTTTTAAGTATGACTGAACCTAATGTATGTATGTAAATCAGACGTCTGCGCTTACGACTTGTAGCAGTGAGCAGCAGACACCACCCAGGTGCTGGAGATCAGGGAGCCTCCACAGAAGTGGTAGCCAGAGCTCAGAGAGACCTGGTAGGCCACAGAGTTCTTTCTGCACTCGTAGCCTCCGACAATCTTGTCATCCTCGATGGGAGCGGCATCTGATGGAAATAAAGAAAAGGTTCAGTATTCAAATCAATCTTTAAGAAACCTTCACACACTGTCATAAACTGAACAAAATTACTTTAAAGAACAAGTCAAAAGTACTATTCACACTCACATGCCACTGCGAACAGAGCCAGGAGAATGAAAGCCTTCATGTTGTCTCCGTTTCAGGTGTCAGCTCAGCTGCACTGCAGCCCCTTTTAAAGCCACTCTGTCCCTTTGCTATCTGAACGGCCAAGGTCACGAACTATTCCTATTTTTGTAACTTTCTGTTGTTGAATAACGTGTGTGAGAACACATCTGGAAGACGAGAGCCAACATATTGATAATCTGAGCTTTCGTCCCACCACCTGCCGCTTACACTGAGTTCATAAAGTCAATGTAACTTATCTATTGATTTGTTTGAAATTACTATTTCTGTTGTATTACATTATTCTTAAAATGCCTCTTTCATTGTCAATGAAATGCACGACATTATTACCATACATTACTTGTTATGTGCAGAAGATACCATCATCTGGAGAAATACACAATAACTTTCCTGTCAACAGTGTATGTAAGTTGTCTGTATTTAAATTATGATGTGTGTATTTTCACCCACACTGCCAGTTAAATATATTTGTTCATGTCTGTCTCCTGTTTGTTTTCCTGATTCATAATTATAACTTAAAATAAAATTGTCAAACTGCTTATTTTAATGCAGCCTGATGGAAAATATACAAAAAATGCAATTACTATACACTAATTAATGTATACATCAAAACTTAATTTCTCTATTTATTTTAAGGGGGAACATCAGTTGGCCTCACTGGGATTGTTTGCACGCCTTGTTTTTGTTTAATAGTTGTTGATGTTGTGATGACACATGAATTTATTCTTTGTGTAAAATGTATTGGTTTCCATACAGTATTTATTATTAAGATATTTTGTCACACTTGTGAACACAAGCAAACATGCTTATACTGTAATATAATATATATATATTTATATTGGAATGACATTTTTTTGTTGTTAATATAAAATGATGAAATAAACACAGTATTCATCATCCAAGGTGACTGAGTTGAATTTTTATATTTGATTTTAATGATTTGTGCAACATGCAGTCAAAATGTACCATTATTGTTATGAATGAATGAATTTTCCTCTAATGCCAAACTATTTTCTACAATCTTTATATATATATATATATTTTGCAAGTACACCCTGCCTCTCCAGCACTTCAGCATTTTAGTTGTGAAAGTACAGAAACATGTATGAATCCTTTTCATTTCTATTTAATGAGGTATTTTATCTCTAATTTTGCTGAAAAGTATTTCATTTGTGGCAATTTTATTTGTTTTTGATAAGTAGATTCATGATTATTGATATTTATGCGGAGATTTTTTGGACACATATCTTCTATTCATTTCTAAAGGACAATATTTCTCTTTTTTTCCTTCCTGCTGATTCTCTTAACTATGAATGTATGTTTCATCCAAAAGCACAAAACCAGGAACATCAGATAGTGAGGTTGATGATAATTTATTTCAGTAAAACTTCCATTAAAGTGACTTTAGTTGGAGGCCATGGTGGTGCGGATCCAGCTGTTGTAGTTGCAGACCTTGGCGTAGACTCCAGGCTTGTTCCTCTGGGCGCAGCCATAACCCCAGGACACCACACCCTGCAGCTGACCGTTGCACACCACGGGGCCACCAGAGTCACCCTGATAGGACGCAGACAGAAAGGACAACGTGTAAGCAGACGCACTCAAAAGGTTGTTTGTTGCTCTAAGAAACATCGATGTTGACTTCGGCTCGTACCTGGCAGGAGTCCTTGCCTCCCTCGAGGAATCCAGCACAGAACATGTTGGAGGTGATCTGTCCAGGGTAGGCAGACCTGCAGCTGCTGTCGCTCAGGATGGGGGCGTCCAGGCACCTCAGACGATCGGGGTAGTTGCCTAGAGAGGAAGATGGACAATAAATGTAAAATGTTCACACCCACAATGTACTAAAACTATGTTCCAGTTATGACTGCCGGTGTGCTACTGACTTCCGGGCAGCTGAGGTTGCCCCATCCAGAGATCAGGCAGTGGTGCAAGGCTAGCACAGCTGGAGGGCAGGGACCGCGGTCTTGGGGCCGTGGCTGTTCAGGGGCCGGGCTTGCTCGGCTTGATCAGCATGATGTCATTGTCAGGTTCGCGGCTGTTGTAGCTGGGGTGGCCAGGATGACCATGTAAGAGTTGATGAACTGCTCTGTGCCCCTCATTGACAGCAATGTTATTGCTCACCAAGGCGCAGCTGGGCGGCTGCAGGAGGAGGAAAACACAAGGCTTAAATTACATGTAGTGATTTGATATTGCACCTGTAGTTAGGCAGGAGCTCAGGATCATAGTATCTCAGGATCTCAGTATCTCGGATTGCCTTCTATTTAAAAAAAACATGATGCCAATTTTAAACCAATAAAGGTGTTTTAAGTATGACTGAACCTAATGTATGTATGTAAATCAGACGTCTGCGCTTACGACTTGTAGCAGTGAGCAGCAGACACCACCCAGGTGCTGGAGATCAGGGAGCCTCCACAGAAGTGGTAGCCAGAGCTCAGAGAGACCTGGTAGGCCACAGAGTTCTTTCTGCACTCGTAGCCTCCGACAATCTTGTCATCCTCGATGGGAGCGGCATCTGATGGAAATAAAGAAAAGGTTCAGTATTCAAATCAATCTTTAAGAAACCTTCACACACTGTCATAAACTGAACAAAATTACTTTAAAGAACAAGTCAAAAGTACTATTCACACTCACATGCCACTGCGAACAGAGCCAGGAGAATGAAAGCCTTCATGTTGTCTCCGTTTCAGGTGTCAGCTCAGCTGCACTGCAGCCCCTTTTAAAGCCACTCTGTCCCTTTGCTATCTGATCGGCCAAGGTCACGAACTATTCCTATTTTTGTGACTTTCTGTTGTTGAATAACGTGTGTGAGAACACATCTGGAAGACGAGAGCCAACATATTGATAATCTGAGCTTTCGTCCCACCACCTGCCGCTTACACTGAGTTCATAAAGTCAATGTAACTTATCTATTGATTTGTTTGAAATGACTATTTCTGTTCACACTACTCAGCCTCCCGGGGAAAGTGTATGCCAGGGTGCTGGAAAGGAGGCTCCGACCGATTGTCGAACCTCAGATTCAAGAGGAGCAGTGCGGATTCCGTCCCGGTGGACCAGCTCTTTACCCTCGCAAGACTACTGGAGGGGTTCTGGGAGTTTGCCCAACCAGTCTACATGTGTTTTGTGGACTTGGAGAAGGCCTTCGACCGGGTCCCTCGGGGGTTTTTGTGGGGGTGCTGCGGGAGTATGGGGTGCCGGACCCGTTACAACGGGCCATCCGGTCTCTGTACGACTGCAGTAGGAGCTGTGTTCATATTCTCGGCAATAAGTCAGACGCGTTCCCGGTGGGTGTTGGCCTCCGCCAGGGCTGCCCTTTATCACCGGTCCTGTTCGTGACTTTCATGGACAGGATATCTAGGCGCAGCCGGGGGAGGAGAACGTCGGGTTCGGGGGTCTCGGGATCGCCTCTTTGCTGTTCGCAGATGATGTGGTCCTGTTGGCCTCTTCGGACCATGACCTCCAGCATTCACTGGGGCGATTTGCAGCCGAGTGTGAAGCGGCGGGGATGAGGGTAAGCACATCCAAATCCGAGGCCATGGTGCTCTGCCGGAAACCGGTGGATTGCTCCCTCCGGGTGGGGACGCAGTGCCTGCCGCAAGCGAAGCAGTTCAAGTATCTCGGGGTCTTGTTCACGAGTGAGGGTAAGATGGAGCGGGAGATCGACCGGCGGATCGGTGCGGCTGCAGCAGTAAAACAGGCGCTGCACCGGACCGTCTTGGTGAAGAGGGAGCTGAGCCGGAAGGCAAAGCTCTCACTTTACTGGGCGGTCTACGTTCCGACCCTCACCTATGGTCACGAACTCTGGGTCGTGACCGAAAGAACGAGGTCTCGGATACAAGCGGCCGAAATGAGTTTTCTCCGCAGGGTGGCCGGGCTCAGCCTTAGAGATAGGGTAAGGAGCTCGGACATCCGGAGGGAACTTGGAGTTGAGGCGCTACTCCTTCGTATCGAAAGGAGTCAGCTGAGGTGGTTCGGGCATCTTATCAGGATGCCTCCTGGACGCCTCCCGTTAGAGGTTTTCCAGGCACGCCCAACTGGTAGGAGGCCCCGGGGAAGACCCAGGACACGCTGGAGGGATTATATCTCCCAACTGGCCTGGGAACGCCTCGGGATCCCCAGAACGAGCTGTAACGTGTTGCGGGTGAGAGGGAAGCCTGGGTCGGCCTGCTAGGCCTGCTGCCACCGCGACCCGACCCCGGATAAGCGGAGGATAATGGATGGATGGATGGATGGACTATTTCTGTTGTATTACATTATTCTTAAAATGCCTCTTTTATTGTCAATGAAATGCACGACATTATTACCATACATTACTTGTTATGTGCAGAAGATACCATCATCTGGAGAAATACACAATAACTTTCCTGTCAACAGTGTATGTAAGTTGTCTGTATTTAAATTATGATGTGTGTATTTTCACCCACACTGCCAGTTAAATATATTTGTTCATGTCTGTCTCCTGTTTGTTTTCCTGATTCATAATTATAACTTAAAATAAAATTGTCAAACTGCTTATTTTAATGCAGCCTGATGGAAAATATACAAAAAATGCAATTACTATACACTAATTAATGTATACATCAAAACTTAATTTCTCTATTTATTTTAAGGGGGAACATCAGTTGGCCTCACTGGGATTGTTTGCACGCCTTGTTTTTGTTTAATAGTTGTTGATGTTGTGATGACACATGAATTTATTCTTTGTGTAAAATGTATTGGTTTCCATACAGTATTTATTATTAAGATATTTTGTCACACTTGTGAACACAAGCAAACATGCTTATACTGTAATATAATATATATATATTTATATTGGAATGACATTTTTTTGTTGTTAATATAAAATGATGAAATAAACACAGTATTCATCATCCAAGGTGACTGAGTTGAATTTTTATATTTGATTTTAATGATTTGTGCAACATGCAGTCAAAATGTACCATTATTGTTATGAATGAATGAATTTCCCTCTAATGCCAAACTATTTTCTACAATCTTTATATATATATATATATTTTGCAAGTACACCCTGCCTCTCCAGCACTTCAGCATTTTAGTTGTGAAAGTACAGAAACATGTATGAATCCTTTTCATTTCTATTTAATGAGGTATTTTATCTCTAATGTTGGTGAAAAGTATTTCATTTTGTGGCAATTTTATTTGTTTTTGATAAGTAGATTCATGATTATTGATATTTATGCAGAGATTTTTTGGACACATATCTTCTATTCATTTCTAAAGGACAATATTTCTCTTTTTTTCCTTCCTGCTGATTCTCTTAACTATGAATGTATGTTTCATCCAAAAGCACAAAACCAGGAACATCAGATAGTGAGGTTGATGATAATTTATTTCAGTAAAACTTCCATTAAAGTGACTTTAGTTGGAGGCCATGGTGGTGCGGATCCAGCTGTTGTAGTTGCAGACCTTGGCGTAGACTCCAGGCTTGTTCCTCTGGGCGCAGCCATAACCCCAGGACACCACACCCTGCAGCTGACCGTTGCACACCACGGGGCCACCAGAGTCACCCTGATAGGACGCAGACAGAAAGGACAACGTGTAAGCAGACGCACTCAAAAGGTTGTTTGTTGCTCTAAGAAACATCGATGTTGACTTCGGCTCGTACCTGGCAGGAGTCCTTGCCTCCCTCGAGGAATCCAGCACAGAACATGTTGGAGGTGATCTGTCCAGGGTAGGCAGACCTGCAGCTGCTGTCGCTCAGGATGGGGGCGTCCAGGCACCTCAGACGATCGGGGTAGTTGCCTAGAGAGGAAGATGGACAATAAATGTAAATGTTCACACCCCACAATGTACTAAAACTATGTTCCAGTTATGACTGCAGTGTGCTACTGACTTCCGGAGCCGCTGAGGTTGCCCCATCCAGAGATCAGGCAGCGGGTACCAGAGCTGGCACAGCTGGAGGGCAGGGACACGGTGCGGACGTAGCTGTTCAGGGAGGCGGGCTTGCTCAGCTTGATCAGCATGATGTCATTGTCCAGGTTGCGGCTGTTGTAGCTGGGGTGACGGATGACCATAGCAGAGTTGATGAACTGCTCTGTGCCCTCATTGACAGCAATGTTGTGCTCACCAAGACGCAGCTGGACGCGGCTGCAGAGAGAAACACAAGGCTTAAATTACAGTGAGTGATTTGATATTGCTCCTGTAGTTAGGCAGGAGCTCAGGATCTCAGGATCTCTGTGAACCTAATGTATGTATGTAAAATCAAATGTCTGCGCTTACGACTTGTAGCAGTGAGCAGCAGACACCACCCAGGTGCTGGAGATCAGGGAGCCTCCACAGAAGTGGTAGCCAGAGCTCAGAGAGACCTGGTAGGCCACAGAGTTCTTTCTGCACTCGTAGCCTCCGACAATCTTGTCATCCTCGATGGGAGCAGCATCTGTAAAACAAACAGTGAGATATTTTAAAAGCTTTGAATCCCGCTCATGGAAACCATGAAGATACAGTAGACTTTTAGAGGCTTACAGGCTGCAGCAAACAGGGCCAGAAGAATCAAGTACTTCATGTTGCACCGACTGAAACTATACATAACAGGACCAGAAGCGGTGGTTTATATACAGGCTGACCATTCTTTATCTAACTCTCTCTCAAGGACTTTTCCACACAGCTTGCACAATAATTGAACATTATCCCACCTGGGAAACAGCAGCATGGTCCCAGAGAAGAGCATGTGGATTTCCATGAGTCTTTTGTAGCTGATAGATACAGATACATATGCAGCAATCAGTCCTACTTTTATAATACTAAATTTATTAAATAGTAATAATCACACATATGCATTAATTACTGAGTATGAATAAAAACACGAAGACAGGCAAAGGTGGAGGGGGCACAGAGGAATCTAAATGATTTGTCATGTTTAAGTTTACAGTTATATTATTATTAGGGGTTATTTTTTTAATTGTCTTGATTATAATTGTATTAATTTTAATGAATGCAGTGGTAATAACATGTGATTATAAGGCGTATTCCACTATCAAATCTACTACCCATTGTCAGTAATTATTATAGTCACCACCTCCTGATCATTTCCTAGATACTTGTTAGAAAGACTGATTACAGGCAACACTATTGTTTGATTTTGCTTTGTTGTATTGAGTTTATTGTTGATTACCAGAGACATTCATTGAAAGCCAATCAAATATGAACTCATGATTTTATATTTTATATTCTAAATGTTGAATTGCCTCTAAACAAATGTCACACGTTTGCATGTTTTGCTGATCTACTTTCCAGTGACTTGATTACTATCAATTCATAATTATTTTGAGGTGTGGAGACAGCGGCGCTCTCTCTATTTCCTAGAGTGTTTACTGTTCAC
Organism: Ophiodon elongatus; assembly: GCA_016806645.1. NCBI lineage: Eukaryota > Metazoa > Chordata > Actinopteri > Perciformes > Hexagrammidae > Ophiodon > Ophiodon elongatus. Next base: position 948,759 of record JACSYO010002136.1, read on the forward strand.
ACTTCTCAGAAATGTGAGAAAACTACAGGACCTGTAAACATCTCCAAACTTTGATTGGTCCTGAACAGACCCCCTCGGTGACGTCACTAGTACGCGACTGTCTTCGGTTTGTGTATCGGCTGCTGAGCTAACAGCTGCACCGATTGTGTTTTGGTTTTGTTTTGTCTCCCATGTGCCGTTATTATGAGGTAAGAAACACAAATGCGTTGGCTTTCCTGTCATGTCCGCTCAGCTGTGGTCGGCAGGTCAGACTGCAGCTTGACCCCAAACTGTGGTAGCCTGTTAGCTCACAGCTCGTTAGGAGATCAGCACCTAATGTATGCGGAATGCGCAACCGTTGCGGATGTGGTGCAGAAAAAAATGCGCATCGATGCGACAGAATACAGAAGTCATCGGCAGCGATGACGAACGGACAGACTCTTTTAAGAATGCTACACAGTTGTAAACAGTGTTATGTTTTGTTGTTTTATTTCAGCTCTCGAGGCGATTCTCTGCCTTGAAGGTGCATCTCACTGTGTGACAACTGGACGTTTCAATGTAGCTCTTAGTCTGCTCCAGGTGTCTTTACACCGGGCACGTGTGTTTTCAGGAACATATTGGAATAAATGAAAATGATAGAAAGGGATGTAAGCGGCTGCAGCCAGCTATGAAAGTATCTGGACACCATGCTCTACTTAGACAATGTGATAGTATCTCTCACTCAGCGACAACAATGTCTTCAACTGAACATTACTGTTAACAATCAGTATTTAAGGGTGCTTTAACTCTGTATTTCCTCATAAATTAGTGTGGGTGGCAGCTGTAGTCAAAGTAGGCTCATAATTACCGGCCACAGTAGACTGAGGAGTTGTTATGTGTTTAGCAGTAGGCTCAGTTCCACCTTGAACCTGTGTTAATGGGGCAGCAGCTGCCAGTATCAGAATTGGCCCGCCAGTCAGTTCTGCTGTAAATCAGGTCTGACCCATGACTGAGTACTACGAGGAGGGGGGGCTGCTGTACGAGCAATCACCTCCCATGCACATCAAAGTGGAGTCTCCGGAGGGACCCTTTGGAGGGGGAGCCTCAGAAAACGGCTTCCCCAGGGAGGATGAGGACTCCGAGGGCAGCTGTGACCAGAGCACTGGGTTACCTGGGGGACTCCCCTTCAACGTGGTAGTGGTGCATCCCAACATCATGGCACCCGGCATGTCCTCAGATGAACTCTTGTCCATTGAACAAAGTAAGCCTGAATGGGAAACCAGACTGCATATTTTCTTGTTTATTTGGACATTTTTGCAGAGCATGTGTCTCCTAATGGCAACAGTACACATATAATTATTTAACATGCATTGATACATTTTAAATGTGCAAATCTGCAAACGGCTACATTGTTTTGTTTTACCAAGGAAACATTTCGCTCCAGTATAATCACTCAAGGAAGACTGAGCTAAATGATGCTGTTTAGCACCATGCCTCTCAAAAGGAGTAATGGTTGTATCTGTCTTGGCTTAGTAGAGTGGAAATAAGACTGACACTGCTGCACATTTCTCTCCCTCACACAGTATATTTAGCTCCACTTGATATTTTTTCCTTTTCCTTTTGGACCGTTCTCTCTCTCTCTCTCTCTCTCTCTCTCTCTCTCTCTCTCTCTCTCTCTCTCTCTCTCTCTCTCTCTCTCTCTCTCTCTCTCTCTCTCTCTCTACAGACAGAGCTATGTCGGCTGCACTGGCTGCTGGCGGTGCAGGAAAAAGAAAGAGCCGTTTCAGTGGAGCGGAGCTGGAGGTGTTGGTGTCAGAAGTCACTCGGTGTGAAGGAGAGCTCTTTGGTCCTGCGGGGCGGCTTCGGCGCCGGGAGAGAGAGCGCATCTGGGCGGGAATCCTGGAGCGAGTCAATGCCGTGTCCAGAGTCCCACGCACCCTTCGCGAGGTAAAAAAGCGCTGGGACGACTTGAAGAGACGCAACGGAGGCAGGCTAGCGGATGCTCGCCACCGCAGCTGTTACCTGCCATCCAGCAGAGCCTCGATGCTTGGCCGTCCTTCCCAGACTAATCCCAGACTTTCACACGCCAGGCAAAAGCAAAGCTCCAGACCAAAGCCAAGTTTCCCATGCTTCCCTGACTCTGATACGGGTAAATTAAATAACTGACTGGTTTTTGTTGTTGTTGATTATATATATGTGCAACTAATATCTACTTCTGTCCACTTACAATATTTTTTTCAGGTGTGGGAGTGGAAGGATCAGAGAGAGATGGTTTAGAGAAAGATGAGGACAATCCTGACCAAGACCGAGAGATGGGAGAATCTGAGTGTGAACCAGGAGAGAACAGCATGGAAGATAAATTGGGATTAGGACTGGGTCTGGGCATCGGACCACCCCCTCCGTCAGAACGATGGCTGCCTCCTTCGCCCCTCTACAGTGCTCCTTTCCTCAATGGCAGCCCCCAGCCCAGTAGTCCTCAGCCTTCACTTGGGGCACACCAGGGTCCTCTTGAAGCCCCTCCGCGCAGCTCCTGGCTTGAAGATGAGCTCCGAGGGTTAGGGGAGGCAGCAATTCAACTGGGCAACCGGGTAGAAAAGAGTCTGCAGGAGTTTGGGGACGGTTTCAGGCAGGACATGAGAACACTTGTCGCTTCGCAAGAGGCATTAGCATCCAGTCTACAACAAAACAATGTTCTCTTGCAAAGGCTGTTGGGAGTGCTTGAGGCCCAGCAACAACCACAGCAACATCGTGTACAACAAGCACCCCAATCGCAAACATCTCAACAGCACTTACAGCCAGCTCAGCAGCCGCAACACACAGAACCACTGCAGCATCAGCAACAGAGGATTGAAGCGCCACCGCAAACACAACTACAACAGCAGCAGCAGCAGCAGCAGCAGCAGCAGCAGCAGCAGCAGCAGCAGCAGCAGCAGCAGCAGCAGCCACATGTAGGACAGCAACAGTCACAACAACACCAAACACAAATACAGCAGCCGCCACAAGTCACCCAGCATTCAAATAATCAGTCAGCTGTGGCGGTGGTTCCTGCACCATCGTCCCCTGATGTACATGGCACCTGTGCCTCTGAACCACCCACCAACACGAATGGGAGTGCGCAGAGGCCACGGCGAGGACGAGCTGTTGATCACAGGCGCAGAAGACGACGCTGAGGAGAAAGCACTTAGAAACTCAGAGTGTACATCATGCAAATGTTGGTGTTTCAAAACGTGACAAGAAACTTCTATCGACAGTATTTCTGTAAAAAATGTTATTTGGAGTTTTACTTCTCGCCTCAAACCAGAACACTTTAGTTTGTCTTCAGAGAGGACGGACGTGGATACGGAAATTAGACACATGAGATTATAGGGTGGCCTTAACATTAGCTTGGTTCCTCAGACAAATGCTAAAAGACTTCCTGCCTTGTGGAGTGACAACTTCACTCTTGGGACCTTTAATACCGAGACAACAACATACTGTAGGTGCTGATGTTTTACATGCATGTCACTGTACATGCCATGCAGGCGAACTGCAAAGCTCATGATGCTCTCACTAGTCCTGTACTGTCTCAATTCTCCTGAACAACTAACGACATTGTCATAAAGTACTCATGATCTGCAGTTGTTACCATATATGGTAGTTATACAGCTATTGTACTTACCTGCTAATGTATGCTTGTGCTTTTTAACAATTTCATGAATAAGTCATTTTTCTGCTTTGGTTGAACAATAAAGTTAGACTGTGTTCTGTCCAGTGTGTTTTAAGACAACCGTGTTACATTTTAAAGTCTTGCCAGTTTTTTTTTTATGAAAAACAGTAAAAACCTTCCGGCATAAACTTCACAGTAGGCATCAGACTTTAAGTCATGTGTTTCTGACATTTAAAAGCATACATGAGTATGTAGGGGCTATTTATTCTAATCTTGCATGCAGTATGATGAATGTGTTTGTAGATAGTTGCAAAGAAACAGCATATGGCCATCATCTACGTAGTTTTGCACAATCTATATTTTGTAGATAGCGACTGTTCCGATGAAATGTATCTAAACTTTAATAAAAGTCAGACATGGACTGCAAATAAATTCATCCGATCATTGTGGGTTTGTCACATGGCATAAAAAGAGTGAATGTAATGTTGATGTTTATGTTTAGCTTGTGAAGAGAGTGTCTGGTGTGTAGAAAGGGGAAAGTATAATTCAGTTGTCAGTAAAGGTTGTTTTATTTTGAAAGTGTTGACCGGAAACGTCGCTCGCGCAGGCTGGCTGGGCTCGTCTAGCATGATCCCTGTGTGTCCTGGACAAGGGGGTGCATGGGGGAAACATGGCCGCCGTAGACCCGTCGGAGTCTCCAAAACGACAGAAATCCCCTGCGGAGGAGGTGGACACATCTGGGGAGAAGACCGAGGCGGGGGAGTCGGGCTGCCGCTCAAATCAGAGCGATGAACCGACACACGAGCCCCCCGCCGACGAGCGGAGCGCGAGGAGCGGCGGCGGCTCGTGCGTCGCCAGCCATTCGGAGGTCGGAGGCGAGTCCGGCGCCGGAGCCGAGAAAACGACATGCAATTCACCGAAGGACTTAACGTCGGCCGAGAAGATGGCCGAGGCTCGAGGCGGCGGCGACCGACGGGCTTTCGACTGGTCCGAAACCGAAGACGACGACCAGGAGGCGAAAACGCGCGCGGAGGAGGGAGACGATAAGTGCGGTACGCTGACGTTGTTCATGTTTCTGTACTGTTAGCCCGAGCTAACCCGAGCTGCAGGAGTCAACTCCGCTAAACGTAATTAACCTACCATAACAACACCAGCTAGCAGGCTGGGCTCCGTGCTCAAAGAGGGACCGCTAGCTGCACGAGAGACTAAGTTGTTATTGTGATGTGTGCTTTCCCCCCTTCCAGACCCCGGTCACCCCACGGAGAGAGCTGGAGGGATGCAGCGGGACGCACGCGTTGATGGTGACATTACAGGGGACGCGGAGCGGATCGAGGAGAAGGAGACGGAGACATCGCATCCTCAGGAGGAGAAGAAGAAGGAGGAGGAGGAGAGCGCGGAGACGGGACCGGCCGAGGAGCCGGTGGGAGACGTGGACGCCGTAGAGGAGGTGGTGCAAGACGGGGACGAGGCGGACCGAGGAGGAGACGCGACAGCGGCAGCGAAGCCCAAAAAGTGCGGTTTGGTGTGCAAGGAGTGCGGGAAGAGGTTCACCCGCCGCGAGACGTTCAACCTCCACCGTCACTTCCACGCGCACGAGGACGAGCTCACGCCCCTCACCTGTAAAGAATGCGGCCTTACCTTTCAGCACCGCAGCAGCCTCATCAAACACAGGAATGAACATAAAGAGAAGGAGGAAGTGCTTGTTCCCCAGAAGAAGGCCCCGCAAACGAAGGCGGAGGGACGTTTTAAATGTGCAGAATGCGAGCTGGTCTTCTCCACGGTGGACAAGCTGAGGGACCACAACTGCTGCAACGTAGTAGATAAGCCTTACCACTGCCCCCTGTGCCGCCAAGAGTTCCAGTTCAAGGTGTCCGTCACGAAGCACATGATGCTCCACTCCCAGGAGAGCAGCTTCACGTGCCAAGAGTGCGGCCAAGCGTTCCCTAACATCATGGCCCTGCGCTACCACCAGCGGTGCCACGCCGTCCTGAAACCCTACGAGTGTCCAGAGTGCGGCCTGGTTTTCAAACACTACTCCGTCATGGAAGACCACCGGCGCAAGCACACGGACCACATGCGCTCTCACCTGTGCAACATCTGCGGCAAGACCTTCAAGTACAGCAGCCTCCTCCACCAGCATCAGTATCTGCACACCGGCCAGAAGCCCTTCCGCTGCCCCGAATGTGGCAAAAAGTTTGCCTTTGCCCAGAACATGAAGGCGCACTGCCGCCAGCACAGACTGCGCAGAAACAACCCCCCCGCGGAGCAGCCTGGCAAGCCGGCCCCGACGTCTGCACAAGAGGCGGCGAGGGGGCCGGGAAAAGAGAACGCGCACCAGAGCGATGAACCGAAACGCACTTTCAACTGCCCCCTTTGTCCCCAGACCTACGTAGTGCCAGCTAACCTTAGAGCCCACATGCTTGTTCACGAGGCAGAGTACGAGACGCTGGAGAGGACCCCCAAACCCCCAAAGGAAAATAACAAGAGCTGGGAAAAAGGACACACCTGTCCCCACTGCCCGTCTGTCTATCGTGACGAATCTAGTTTAAATATGCACCTTTTAAGTGTCCACAAGTCCGTAGCACAACACTTAGAAAAGGCGGCAACACCGCCTAAAAATCTATTTACTCCGTTGAGCAGCGATAATGTTCAGGGGAAATGGAAAAGCGATGGCATAAGTATTAAGTCGTACAAGTGCTCCGAGTGTGGGAAGACCTTCCGCCACCGTTCAGTGTTAGAGCTGCATATGCGCATACATTCCAAGGACAAGCCGTACCAGTGCAAAGTGTGTGGCAAGGGCTTTCGATTCGGGAGCTACTTGCAGCAACATCTCATCATCCACACAGGCAAGAAGCCATACAAATGTCCCGACTGCGGGAAGGACTTTGCCTTCCTGCAGAACATGAAAACGCATCAACGGCTGCATCAGGAAAAACCGTTCCGCTGCACCAGCTGCCGCAAAGGCTACAGCGACGAGACCCAACTTCAGCACCACATGTTGTCGCACAATGGTGACAAACCGCACAAGTGTGACGTGTGCGACAAGAGCTTCGGATTAGCCTATCTGCTCCGGGATCACATGAACACGCACACGGGAGACCGGCCTCATCGCTGCGACGAGTGTCACAAAAGTTTCTCTTGGTTCAGCAGCCTGCTCGTGCACCAGAAGATCCACGCTCGCAAGCGCCAGGGTTTTAGCCAGTATAATTCTCTGCCGCTGGGTGCCCGGATGAGAGGCCGAGGCAGCCGGGGGAGGAGAGGGGGGAGGCTCACGTGGGGCTGGTCCAGATCATTAGGAAGCTCTGGGATGGTCAGCCCTCAGCAGTCTCCGTATCCAGTTTCTGCGCTGAGGGACGCAGAGTTGCACAGAAGGGCGGGCCAGCCACAGCCCCCCATGCTCGCGCCCCGCATGGACCTGCAAGGCCGGCAGCAGAAGGAGCCGTGGCTGTCGGAGCTACGCCCGCAGCCGGTGCAGTGGAAGGTGGACGGTGGGGAGGTAATGCCCGTCCCGTCGTCACAGCAGCAGCAACACGCAGCTCCACAGCAGCCCGTCCTGCAGCAGCACCATCAGAGGGGTCCGGGCTGGGCCGATAGCCCTTTAATAACTCTGTCGGGCCCTACATCTGCTCAGAGTTCGGAGTCATCGCTCATGAAAGAGACTGCAGCTGCTTTTGTCAGCTCCCTCGTGACGGCTGTGCCAAACAAATCCAGCACGTCAACGGTGAGCGGGATGGAGCTGCACAGGCAGCACAAGCCTGTTGCTTGGGGTAACACACACACATCCACGGTGCTCGCTTCCACAAGCTCTTTGCAACATGATTTTTCTATTCCTGCGTCCTACATAGACGGGGCGGCTCTGTGGAGTATCAGACCGCCTCTACTACCAAATTCGCAGGGCTCTCCAAATAAGCTTGGCCAAGAGCTTCAGCTGTCAAGATGGGCAGGTGCCCCAGTGTCGCTACAGAAGGATCCATCCACGCCTCCTAAAAAAGAGGACACTGGAGGGTGGGACATTAGTAATCCTCAAGTAATGCCATCGACTGTTAGCCAGCCAGAGAAGCCGTGGAACGGCTGTAAGCTGCAGAAGCAGTGGGTTTCAGGCTTAGCCGGTGTGTCCACCGCAGCTCAAATAGACCAAAGCAGTGCTATGCCAATTTCCACTCCTGTTTCCCACGGCGTAGGTAGCACCCTGTGGGACATAACAACACCGCCAGGAATTCCAAAGACTATAAACCCTGAGAAATTAGTAAATGCGCAAGATTTTCAGCTGCAGCAAAAGCAGGTGTCATCTGCCTGGGCCAACGTACAGAGTCACACGACGACGCAGAAGGTTCCCATCTCCATTCAGTACGAGCCTCATCGTTTTGGCCATGGGTTGGGAACGCCGGTGTGGGGCTTCCAAAGTAATCAAACGCTGCTCACTGGGCAACTCAAACCGGGGAATGGACCGGAGCTGCAGCAACAGCCAATGGTAACGGGCACGCAAATAATCATTAATCAGCCTCCTTTTTTCACCCCTCCACTCGCTCCGCTCCCTCCTCTTGCTTTGCCCGGCACGCACCCTCTTCACTCTGTCACACTTTCAAGACCCCCATCCTCGAATATTTTTTTCACACCACAGGCAGTAATGAGCGAAAGGCCACACATAACACAGACCCTGCCCCTACCTCAACTTGCCCCCCGGACAGAACCTCACAAACTCGGACCCCGTTTGCCTTTTGGCCCAGAACGGCTTCTCCAGTGCATGATATGTGGGTGTTCTCTTCCCCGGGAGCTCGATCTACAAATGCATTATTTGCAACATGCACAAGGAGAGATTTGACATTTCCACACTAGCACCAAGAATTAGTTTTTTTTTTTTTTTTTGTATAATTTTTACTGAGTGGAACCTCATTTATTTGCCCCTTACTTGTGCAGTTTGACCAGTTGAGTGGATGGGCATTAGAAAAACAAATTAAAGTCAAATTGATTTAATCTGCACACTTTGATCACATTTAAAGTTGTTCAGCGCCAAATTTGACGTCACAGGGTGTTTGTAATAAAGGGTGTTATACACCTGCCATTAAATTAGTTTCACCTTCTTTTTAAATGCATATAAGTTATCCAAATAACCGGTTTAAGCAGCTCCTGAGGGGTGCAGGTTCATGGGGTTCTACGGTCTATGTTTCATTTATTGCCAGTGGCATTTAGATTTGCATAATATTAGTACTTTTATAGTTCTGTTCATATGTCCTGAACCATTTTAACTGTTTCTTCATGTACAGTATACTGTGTGCCTTTTATGAGTACAGTCTGCATGTCTGCTGTCTTGGTATTCTAGGCCTAGTTTGTGCTTAAGGTAGACTCAACAATGTGACCTCACTCCCAAAACACAGAGCAACTCTTTCTAAGATACCGTAAAGAAATGTAAGCTTTTGCTTTTGAGGAGGAGAGGACGCGGTGGTTGTGCTCGCCGATCACGTGTGTCAGAACATCCTGACTGCGTACATCACGGCCATGTTGGGAAGCACTCGGAGTCACAATGCTATTGGCTGGGTCCAAATATCTCACAAGTTCTCAACATGGTAATATGGTCAAAGCAAAAGTAAATGTAAACAAAATGTGACAGTTTCATGTAAAGGTCATTTCACAGTAAGAGTTCTCTGTAAATTGAACCGTGATTATTGGAAACCAGGAGAAAGTGTCATTACAAAACAAATGATGACACTGTTGTCAAATAGTGAATTTTTTATTCAATTAAACTTGCATTCATGTGAAGATTTGTCATTAATATTTATCATAATGACAAGACAAACTGATATAAAATATATATTTTGCTCTAATCGGTCTGGTAAAATTCAGCTAATTACTGGAAATGTGTCATGACTGCTAAACTTTAAAATGAAATTTTAAACAGAATCTGGGTGGCAGTACTTGGCACCTACTGTAAACTGATGAGTACCATGTGATGTGTATCTCTTTCCAGAATTACTATTTCAGATTGGAATGTACCCATATTTATAAAATTAAGTCCACTTTTGAGTACAATGCGATGTATTTTTTTGTGAATACTGAATGATTTCATTTCATAACTGTAGATTTAGCCGAGTACAGAATCTCTTCTCCTCTGTTATGACAACGGGCATTTGAGTAGCTTTGGTGTCCCAATAATTGAAAATCACTACTACTACATTACTACTGTAAAATAAACACGCGGTCCATTTGTACAAAAACGAACCGTCCCTGTGTGTCTTAACATTCAGCGTCTTAAGTTTAAAAAACATGTGCCCTTCTACCTCTATCCACTGTTTTAGCATGGAAAGAAATAGAAATTTCCCCATGATGTCTACATATTGGATTGAATAAAACTTGCCTTTTATTACTATGTTGTGATGAGCAGTACTTGTTAGGGAAGCCTAGTTCAGGGTTAAGCATCAACATTTTAACATCTGTATAATAGAGCACTCATTCAACAAACAAAATGATTAAATCCTGGTTTGGAAAGTTTTCCTATTCTAAATACTAAATGTTCTCCCCTCTACATTTGGTTTGAAGAGACATAAAATAGGAGTGACATGGAGGGTGTCAAGTACTGTTATCAAGTATGAAAATGTTTTGGGTAATTTGGAATTTGTTTGTGGAAAATTGCAGATAGTATGCATCAAGATTGATGAAGGCAAATTGTGGTTAATTATTCCGCATTTTCTCCATGACATTATTTTTGCCTGGAGGAAGAATGCAAATACTCTTTCATTAATCTGGTAAATTGGGACGGGAATCCCTCATCCCAAATCCTACTTATTCATACCATGACTACATCAATCTCAGCACTCAATACAACATTAATTAACTGTACTTCTTCACTCTAGTGGGAAACTAGTGGCCCTCTTTATTAGAAACAGATTAAAACACTGTTATTTAACTATCTGAAGGAACCTCACCGGAAAGGTTTTCCTCTCAGATAATAAAAAATATTACAATAGAATATAAATCATTTATATTATTAATATATTAATTCACGAATACTTTACTATACTATATATGTGTTGGTGTAATAATATTAACTGTTTACTGAGCTGGGTTCACTGCTGCAGGCCACCGTCTGTCTTGAAGGAAACAAACACACGAAGAAGAATCCACTTCCGCCGACGGATGCGCGCGCAGCCTCACAGCTCAGCGTGTGTGTGTTTGTGTGTAACAGCCAGCTAGCTGCGTTCATCGCCACTCGCGTTGCTAAAAACATCACAATACGCGGCCTTGTTATGTGGAGACGGACTAGATTAGGATACTCGTTTCTCTGCGCCTCATTCAGCCCAGTTAGTGCTCGCGAGACGAACCCCGTTTATTAAGGAGCCGTGGCGCTGTGACACTGACGAGCACGAGCTCCAGTGAGCGCGCGCCACCGGACAGAGACGCTCCAAGATGGACGGAGCCGCCACTGCCTCGGCGACCAGGGAGCACGCAGCTGGAGACGAGCCCCAAGATGGACACGCGGCACCCGGAGACCACGCGTCTCCTTCGGCCGAGGACACCGCTGATCGTAAGTATCCGGTAGTGGTCACTGAGACACACGGCGTCACAACACCAACTAGTATGTAACAGGCGTGGTGACCTCCGACACCGACTTCACCCACACATGGGGATACCATGCAAAACAACTGCACTCTTTTTCTGTGGGGGGGGGGGGGTGGTGCATAACGCTGACAATTGGTATAAAATTGCAGTAACTTGCATTGTAGTTCTCCCCTGGCCTTTTGGCTATTTCATGTTCATGGTAATGAGTCCTGTATATTGAATTAATAATATATATATATATATATATATATATAAATAAATATAAAATCAGATTTCGTTGAGAATGTTTGCATTTGAACATGACATATATATGTAAAAGATTACAAGGAGTATACTCATGTAGTGATGTAAAAAAAAACTGCTATTACTGTACTTTTTGACAATATTCATCATGTGGTCAGGCCAAGGTGCGAAACCATAGAATTGTGGTCCACTGCATTGTGGGGCTTTATTATACGTTTAGTAACATCCGCACAGGAGGTAGTTGGGTCATAGAGGGTATGCTCTACATGTATGAGGATGCTGGTTCAATCTAAGTTTCAATCCACTTTTGACCGATCCTGCTTTTGCTTTTACCATCAATATTTACCTTGAATTTCTGACCCGTGTATCCTTTAATTGTACGTGTAGCTTCATGAGCTACCTAGAATCACACCGTGACACTGACTGGCAGAAACAAACTCTTGATTTGTTGTTAATGTTGCTTTTACTGTATTTAGGAAGTTCCTGTGTATTACAATACCCTTTAGATCCCATTTTCAATGGTAGTCTGTTCTTTCTAGGGAGTTGAAAAGGTTGTATAACTCCTGGCAGGCCAACATTATATAAATACTCTCGTATGATGTTTTGATTAGATTAAGCTGGGGTCATAAAGACACCTTGAGTTTGTTTACAGTTGTTCATAATGTGAACTGTAATTCTTATAAACTCTCTGTGGGTATAGTGCACATAGACAACCCATAGATGTTTGATTGAGAAATGAAAAATCATAGTATTCTGATTGTTGCACGATGGCCTTCTAAACAATAATGAAGCCAGGGGAGGGAGGTTTTTTCATGGTATGGCAATGCGAAAACAAAGAAGCAGTTACTGTTTTTGAAAAGAGAACAATAACCTGTTTGGTGGCGTCTGTTTTTGTTGTTAGGCAACATACAACAATGTTCAGGCATATTGTGTACTTAATTTTCTCTCTCAAAACATGACTTGAAGGAAGTACCACACTTTCTTGAATGTTGTTGCGTCCTCTCCTACTGTAGTGGTGTGATCTCAGACTAAATATTCAACCTAGATTTGCGGTTCGTCACTGGTCCTTCCTGCCAATAAAATGTCTTTAATGGGCATAAATATGTCTATAATCAGATGTTTCAGCTACGAAACTTTACAGTGAGGTGCAACTTCTGCTTTGATCAACACAAGTGATTTTAATTTTTCAAAAGTAATTCTGTATGTAGGGCTGGTGTATGCCACACGATTTGATTGTGAAAGTAGCATCAGGTTTCACAGCCCTCTGGTAAAGCACCACAATGTATTTCAGTGTGATTCGCCTATTTAAGAATGCAACACGTTCTGTAGCGAGCAATCCTATGAAATAACCTAATTAAACTTCACAGACGTCAGCGCTGTATCTATTAGCCCCTCTGTAATAGTATTATAATAGTGAGTATTTCTATGGATATTGTTATATCCAGAACAATAATAATATAATTTGGAAAGTTTCTTTTTTGATTTATATTGTAAACTCTAATCACTTTTAAAATAAAGATGTGATTTGCACCTGTGTTTCTGTGATTTTTTTATTTTTTTATTTTTCTGTCTTTCGTTCTCTGGAAACAGGAGTGGCTTTGACCTCCTATTTTCCCCTTTCTATTTTTAGGGGTTTTCTGCTGCCGTGATTGTGGAGAAGGCTTCAGGGAGGAGGCGGCATACTTGGAGCATCAACTTCAGCACCCACAAGAAAGCATTTATTTAGACAACCAATTGGATGGTTTACATGACGCGGAAAAGGACAATGAAACAGTTAATTTCTGCACCTGGTGTTCACTATCATTTGTGGAACCAAGTGAATTTTTCTTGCATATGGAGAAGAACCATGGTCAAACCTCTCAAAAGGAGCCGAGTGTTCAAATCAATTCTGGGACGACAAAGCAACACACCTATGAATGTCCAGACTGTGGGAAATGTTACGGTGTGATTGGACACTTCCTCAACCATCAGCGCTCGCACAGACAAGCGTCAAAATCCGTCTTTCATGACCTCGAACATTTGAAAAAGAAGTCGTTTCAGTGCGAGTCATGTGGCCGGAATTATTCTCGCGCTTCAGCTCTTGACGCACACCGCCGTTGTCACGAGGAAAAGTTAGTGAAGTCACGAAACAAGAGTTCGGGCGACCCAGTCCACGTAGAGGAGTCAGTTGTTGAAGCCAAGCCCAGTGACAACCAGACGGTTGAGACTCCTGAAAAGACTTTCAAGTGTTCGTGCGGTAAAGCTTTTACTGCTCTGTTGCGCCTTAAAACCCACCAACGATTCAGCCGCAACAGTCAATGCTCTCCAGAAGAAATGAAAGACAAACCAAAGAAAAGCGGCAATGAGTTTTACTGTAGCGAGTGTGAAAAGGCTTTCAATAGCCATATTGCCCTCTTCAACCACCAGCGATGGCATTCCAATCACTCCAACGACTCTGCAAACCGGTTCCCATGTGAGGAATGTGGGAAAGTGTTTATGACTCAAACGTTCTACTATAGGCATCAGCGCACGGCGCACAGTGATGAGACCCCGGCAAAGTCCTTTCTTCATCAAGTGTGTCAGCTACAGAAGAAGGCGTTTGAATGTAAAGATTGTGGGCTGAAGTTTTCCAGGGCCTCGGCGCTTCACTCCCATCAGCTTCATCACACGGATGTGTTCAGAGAAACGGAGAAGGAGGCTCAGACGCATACCTCTCCGCTACCTCAACAGGAAACTTTGGAAGTCGAAAGAAAAGAGGCTGAGCAGGACACGGTGGAATCGGAGAACGTGCTTTCTCCCAGTGTGGCCGAAGAAGACGCGCATGTAAATGAGACTGACGAAGAAGTGGAGAGTTATGACCCTGGGGACTTCAACGTACAGGTGATCAGTGCGAGTGAATCTGAGGACGAGCCCGTCCAAGACCTGAATCCTGATCTGGAGCTGCTGTGTGAATCCGACCAGGAAGTAAGAGATGATGGCGACGCTGGAGTTTCCACCAGTCGTCTTGTTTCAAAATCGGAGATGGATTTGAAAATTGTGGAAATTGACTTTGAGCAAACTGACGAGCAGTGTGCACTGATAGCGAGCGAAGCCGAGAATAAGACGACAGGGGAGAGATTTGATTGCCCCGAGTGTTACCGTTGGTTTTCTAGCGCCTCATCACTGCGCGTTCACAGAATGTGGCACGGCGTTCGTAAAAGAAAACAGCAGACACAAGGTCAGTCAGTGGCAGTTCACACATGCGACACATGTGGCCACGAGGCCAATAGCTATGCAGCACACTGTCGCCACATTCAGCAACACAAGACTCAAAACACAAGTAATGATGATGATAATTATGAGGCAGAGGGATTAGAGAAGAAAAATCTGGTATGTAATGAGTGTGGTAAACGCTTCACACGGTTGTCTGCTTTAGTCTCCCATCAGCTGCATCATCCCAAAAGAAAACCATTTCAATGCCCAGATTGCATGATGTCTTATTCGCATGCAGCTAGCTTGTTTAACCACATGAGGAACTGCTCCGCCCAAAAAAAGGAGAATATTTCTGTCCTTAAGAAAGAATACAATCCAAAGAAAACCCTTCTAGGCCCCAAGATTTATCATTGTGAACAGTGTGGGAAGGGTTTTTGGTCTCTTGGCGCGTACTCCCACCACAAGCAAAGTCCGACTCAGTGTACAGATTTGAGGCCGAGCAAAGGTGTCACGGGATCTTTGCACTCTGTTAATGGGCACCCACGCTTCAAGGTTGCATGTCCAGTGTGTGGCAGAAAGTTCCGTCACAAGGGCATTATGGCTTTGCACATGCGAAAACATGAAAACGGAAATCACAAATGTGAGCTCTGCACCAGGTCGTTTCGTCTTTTCTCCAGCCTCCTGAGACACCAGGTTGTGCATAGCGACCAGTTACTCCCACCGCCCATTAAGTCTTTCCAGCATCAGGTTGAGCAGTTGAAGAAGAACACGTACAGCTGTCCTGACTGCGGGAAGCTGTTCTCGCGGGCCAAAGCACTTCAGTTTCACATGAAAAGCCACGGGTACGAGACTGGGCGCTCGCCATCATCGCCGAGATCTAGCGTCACGCTGGAGGATCTGCAGTGTGCAACGTGCCTCGCGCATTTCAACAACAAGGCCTCTCTGAGGGCTCATCGAAAGCTTTGCATTAAAAGAGACAGTCAAGTAGTTTTTTGCAAGACAGAACCCTCAGAAGATAATGATACTCTAACATTGCACAAAAATAATATCACGGAGGAAAGCTCCAAGCAAATACCAGTACACACTGAAGTAAAAAAGGAAATGGTCAGCGGGGAGCTAAAGATGGAAACTCAAACACACAAAGGCGACTTAAAAAACCCAAGTACAACTAATTTGAAATACAAATGCAAAAAGTGTGATAGAAGCTTTTCAGTGGTTGGAGCTTTGAATTTTCATAAAAGAATTCATGCTGAGGGTTACAAATCTGTCCCGAAAGCAAAACTGTCTATGTCTGCAATACTTAAGAAACCTAAACAGGAAGAGCCCAATAAAGGACTATTTAACTGCTCAGAATGTGGGCGGCGATTTATGTCCAACTCGGCCCTCGGCTCCCACAAGAGATGGCACAAAGAAAAGAAATTGTCACGCTCCTTGCTAAAAGATGATGATTTGAAATCGGAGGACGGACCTTTTCAGTGCCACAAGTGTGGCAAACAGTTTTTTAACCATCGCGTTCTCCAACGTCACCAGACGTTTAACCCTCGGTGTCGACCCAAATCTGTGCCGCACGCCGATTCAAACATACGCGTTGAGGGCGAGTTTTCATGTCCAGAATGTAAGAAAACATTTGAGCAAAGGTCACTTCTCGCTGCCCATTATGAAAACGAGCATAGTAACACTGCAGATCATCAAGTCCCAAAACAGGTTGAGGTCAACTTGAATGGGAGTGAGTCCACGTCACCGAAGCCAAAAGCCCACCAGTGTCCCCTCTGCTCGATGACCTTTGCCAAAGCAAGAGGTCTGCGTGCCCACAGATGGCAGGCCCACTCCAAGAGGAGCAAAGGTCAAAACAAGGCTCTTTTGAGGATTAAAACGGAGTCCGTTACCTCGAGCAGTGAGGTTACGCAGACACAAGGCAACAGCGCAGTGAAGGTGAAGAATACCCCTGGAGGCAGAGGGAAGAAGAAGATCAGAGCAGACCCCCCATTTGTGAAGTTTATCTCATGCCTCGACTGTGGGACGCAGTGCAGTTCTTTAGGCGTCCTCCTGGACCATAAGAAAGTGTGCCTGGAGATGAAGTCTAAACAGGAGATCCAAAATCCTGAAACCATGGCCGAGGCTTCCCCACCTCTGAGCCGTCTGTCGGAGCACACGGCCAAATGCCTCTTCAAGTGTGACAAGTGTGGCAAAGCTTTCCAAACCGAGGAGCAACTGGGAGCCCATAGGACCAAGGCGAAGAGCCGGCCTTACTGCTGCGCCCTGTGCTGCCACGGCTTCTGGACCGAGAATCAGCTGCAGCAACACCTCGCGTGGCACGACGAAGTACGCTGCCGTCTCCCCAACGAGGTTCGCTTGAGGCTCAGCGCTGCTATGACCCCGAAGCCTTTAAAACCCAGCGGCCCCTCCGTGGACACCAGTAGGACGTCCTCGCCGTCCTCGACACTTAGCTCAGACAGCCAGTCACAGAGTAGCCATAAGTGCCAACATTGTGGCAAAGCCTTTCTTTCACCAACTGCGTTACAAAAACATGAAAGTCAGCACTGTAACAACGACTCGTATCACTGCTCCATTTGCCCCAGGACCTTCGGTGACATTCAGGACCTAATCCATCATCACCAGGAATGTGTCGGTGATTACAAGCGGCAGAGTGATGCCCCCGCTGCCGTCTCCTCGGGAGATACCAATGGCCTTACTTGCCTTGAATGTGGAACTACTTTTTGTCAAGAAACCGATTTGCACCAGCACTATATTGAACATGCCCGTGGAGTATATTTGACTATACAACCTTGAAAGGAGTGAAGTGAAGACACTGTAGATTGTGGATCTTTTTTTGTTGGTGGGGGAGGAGGGGGTTCTTTTGGAGGTTGCAAAACTACTTAAATATTTTAAGCTACAAAATTCCTTGTTAGAAATGTATTTAGGCTAAGGAGAAACATGCGTTCCGTCTTTATTTCTTGATTATTTGAGATTCTTTTTATATATATATATATATATATATATATATATATATTAAAAAAGTTAATTGTTTTAGCACAACAGAGCTGTTAATTTAGGTTATTTTCCTTTTCCCAGGCTTTCCTTTACACTGGATTAGTATATGTACAAATGTTTAAGAATAACCCCTTTTATATACTAATGTTGAAATGCCACAATGATAGTTTTGAGTCACTATTTGATTTGTCCCTGTTTTCAATAGACCAATCATGAGTTAACCTCTTTGGGGATTACTGGCTGAATTATGGCAGTTCATATCTAAATATATCAAAAAATGATTTGGAAACATTTATGCATGTACATGTTTGTCCTTAAAATGAAAAGCATAGCTGACACACTACTTACTTCAAGGTTTATGGAGACATTGAACAGTTCTGCACAACTAATACTAATTTAGCAGAGAGAAGATAAAATATATAAAGTTCAACAATGTTCACTGCTTATATGAACTGTTTAAAAAAATAAGTCCTGCTGTTTAACATTATAGCCATTTACTCCCATGAAAACAAATGTAAGAATCAAATAATTGTATATTACATACAATACATTTAGCTTTGATTGATGTATAATGCTCCTATGTTCTTTCCTTTTCAGTGTTATATTTCTAAGTTGTGGAAAAACTATTAATTACTTTAACTAAAATAGTGCTTTTGTTCCTATAGGATAGTTGTTAGTTTACTTTTTGACTTATGGATGGGAAAAAGTATTGTATTGTACAAGAGATGTTACTTTGCTATATTAATTTATGAAAATCCGTTTTTTCCCCTCGATGACCAATATACCCTTTGACTACTTGCTGTTTCTAAAACAAAAACAAAAAGTGCTCTAAAAAGTTAAATAAATTGATTCTGCGTGAACAACTGGGTTGTGTGATTCATTTAAACTATTTAGTCGATCTGCATGTTTGTGCATTAGTCCGGTTTGTTGCCCTCACTTCTGACTAATAAGTGCGGGTCGTGTATTGGGTTATTGACGAGTCTTGTTTAGTTTATTTGAGAGAAGGGCAAGTACAAATCAATGACTGTATGGGAAACAAATGCCATAATTAGCCCAAAGGTTGTTTTTCATCTGTAGTCTCTGGCCATGGTGTTACTAAAGGCTTCTTAAAATACATCAAAACGGTAACAAAAACAGCGCATGCAGCTTAAAATACTTTTAAAAGTAGCCTAAAAAACTAACGGGGCATGTAAATTAGTAGCAGCATAAAAAAAGAGAATAAAGATTGATTTTCAGCAGAATTGCATTTAAAGATATAGCTGTTGATTTTAGAAGGGCAAAGTTGCATGAAATACTTCGAAAATAACTTCATGGGGAAGTTTTGGTTTTGTGCACTTTCGTAGTGTAAAATAAAATGAAAGTTAATTGTTATTACATTATAAGCCTCAACATAAAAAAATAGATGCTAATACAAAATGAATTGTAAAAAGAATTACTAATTTGTCCTCCGCTCATAAATCAACTCAAGTCTTGTTTCCTGCTGTAATATTTAAAATGTCAAAAATGTTTTGAGTGGCAGGCTCCATAGATATAGAGATTTAAATGATTTTAGAAGAGTTAACAGCCCATTCAACACCCCCCTTTCCCCCATCTGTGAACGAAGAGAAGAACCCCAACTCAGTCTTGTAAGTTTTACCTGCTAAAATTAAACATTGGTAACTTTACCAGTAACAACCAGGCTCTTTATAGAAAAAAATAGTTTATTCAGAAAATCAGAAGATACATGCTAGTTTATGTTCTACACTGCATAATAACTTCATGACGTTCAAATAGCTGTGCATGAAATGACTATCTGTACTTGTAACATTTCTAATTTGGTCATTTTTCTCATTTTCTAGTCAACCAGTGCAGCATTGCGTGCAAGGATTGTGGACTGAGGTTTACACACTGGGACGTCTTCAAGACTCACCTGCACCAGCATGCCCTGGAAGAGGAAGAGGAGGAGGAGGAGGAGGAGGAGGAAGAGGAAGAGGAGGAGGAAGAGGCTCAGACGGGAGACAGCATGAGCCCTGCAGCAGAACTGGATTCTGGGAAAGTAGACGATGCAGAAAACCCAGATGGTGATGCAGATGGGTGTTACATGAGCAGTGCTTTGCAGACAAACCCCTCAGGCGTAACACAAGGTGTTGAAGGAGCCACGGGCTCAACGAAGAAGCAACCTGGCAAGATTCATGCTTGCTTGGTCTGCGGGAAGGTTTATACATACTTGGTTTCATTCAGAAAACACCAAAAGCTGCATGAAAAACCGCTATCGACGTCAAAAGCTCCAGAGTTCAGTGTTCAGAATTTGACCAAATATCAGTGTCCAGACTGTGGGGTGTCATTTATCAGGCGAGCACGGCTACTCGGCCACCTGAGAGTTCACAGGTCACTGACAACGAAACCTCCCAGGTGCGATCAGTGTAACAAAGACTTCATATCTGTGAAGTCGTGGATGGCTCACGTCGACCTTCATAAACGAAAACCCTTCTGGTGTTCAAGTTGTGCCAGAGGCTTTAAAGACGAAGAGCTGCTCTATAAACACAAGTGGAGTCACGACCAGAGGGAATATACGTGCAATATTTGCCACAAGAGCTTCGTCAAATCGAAACAGCTCAGGATCCACTACAACTCCCACACTGGAGCGAAACCTTACCAGTGCACGTTCTGCGGGAAGAGCTATTCCCAACCCGGAAACCTAATCGCACACCGAAAACAGCATCTCAGAGTTTACGTTGGGTCCAGCGAGATGCATCTGGGGACCAAGAATTCCTCAAACATGGCAACGAAGCAAGCGATTGAAAAGAAGAGACTTCTCGCTCGTGTCAAAGAGGAGCGAGAAGCGGACACAAACGCGGAAGAGCCGCCGGGAAAGGAAGAACGCGTGAAGAAGAGTGAAACCGGAAAGCCGCGTGAGGATGCCGTGTTTGGGCGCCACGCCAATCCGGAAGTGTTGGATTGTGGAGCCATTCCAAAAGCACCCGGGTCGGCTGGACCCGTTCAATCGGAGGAGTTGAACTCAGAAACCGTACGGCCACAAGCGGCGCCGGAGCTGCAGGAGAGAGGGTCGCGGGAAACAAACGTGCGGAGCGAGCACAAGGAGTGGGAATGGGAGTGTGTGGAATGTGATATGAGCTTTGATGAAGTGGGAAAGCTGCATTTGCATTATATAAAACATGCGACTGGTGAGCTTCCGATATGATAGTGAGGGTTGAAAGCTCACGGAAGCATTTATTTTTCTTACACTGGTGCCTTTGTTGACCTTAGCCTTTATTTCATATTTTACATTTCTTACTGTTAAAGATATTTGGTTCGGGCTAAGAAACAACAACAACAACAAAATCTATTATTGCTGATGAATGTAAAAAACGATTCTTTATATCTAGTGTGCTTAGAATTTTTTAACTTGAACTTTCATCCACTGTTACACTACATTAAGTATAATATCACAGAGGAGATTGATAATGAGAATCAGAAAAAAACAGAGCAACAACCTTTCACGCCTGATGCTATGAGATTAAACTCCAGGTTTTAATGTATATTTTTTATGTAGAAACTTCATCAACTAGGTGTTGCAGAACCTCGTCATGAAGAGAAAGAAACTGTTAAACCTCTACTTGTATAACCAAATAAAATTTAATGCATTCAAAATATTTTTAGTGTTTGTCTTCATGTGCATGGGGGGGAATCGTGTTTTACCCAAAGTGGACTCTTACCATCATTAGTGTTTACACTGAAGGGAAATTAGTGGAAGAAAAATGTGGGTTTGGACTGGAATATTTTGAGCATATAGTCTAAATTCAGAATGCTCTTGAGCACTGCATTTTTCCACCATGTTAGCAACGTAACTTATGCTATGGGTTTATTGAAATATTCATGTAAGTAGTAATATTTTACGATGTTTTACAGTTATTCTTGAAAGTAACATACAAAAAACTTCTGAAATGATATCTGTAAAACAACCTTTCCCAAAGTGCCGAAAATAAATTGAAACAGACAAAATCTTGCATGTTATGAAAATGTAATGAGCGGCTGAAGCATGTTTAAGGTATGATAAGTAGTGCGATATTTGAAAGAGCTCATACTACTCTGTGCATTCAATAGCTTGCATACAAATCATTACTATAAGCTACGGTTCATCAGTCTGCCACAATCAGCAGTTTGAAGTTTTAATGGAGTTTTTACTGTAAGTAATGGCTGAGTTATTAATGCGGTGAGCTCTAATGGAGCTCAAGAGACTTCCACACAATCTCATTAATTATAATTCCCATCATGAGTTTATGCATGGTTGATCAGCTTGCCATACTGAGCAATTTCTAATTCTAATGTAGCTTCTACAATACCAAAACTAATCGATGGGATATGAATACTATGCACATCTGTATAAGAAACACAGCACATATCTATGACGGTTAAAACAAATACAAGCATTAAAACTAGAGGACGTAACGGAGAAAGGTACAAATCATATTTAAGCAATACAGTATTTCATTGAATATGTAAATGTTGATAAGAAATAATAGATATGAACAGTGGTAGCATTAATGGTGAAGCATACTATGCTAATGGTTTTTTATGATTGGTTCATGGAGGTTTCCAGGGTCTGCAATAATTGGAATTCACAGTGAAGAAGACCCTTTATCACACACTGCAACAGCACCACCAACTGGCTGTTTTACATAATAAGATGCAGTACTGTAAACTTTATTCAGCCTTATTCAATCGTGTCCTAAGGAGGATTTTCCCCAGAATTGTTCCATACGGGTGTTATTTAATTTAAAGTAGTAGTAATATTGCTGCTGCCAGGGTCTTCTCTAGCTGAATGGTGCTAAACATCCTGATGTTATCTGGTGTTGATGTACAGTATCTCGTTAAAGTGTGCCTTAATTGACTAAGTTAGTTCTACATTAAGATTTTATTTGACATGGCTGAGACTCAAGTGAGGGAGAATTTGTGCACCATATAAAAAGTATTTACCAACACCTCTATAAAGCTTAAAGCAAACATATTGCTTCAACTGTATACTGTTCATTTTATATCACAAATACTCTGTGAAATACTCTCCGTGTTTGGGCTATTCAATACAATTAGCTTCACAACAGATGCCGCAGTAATTCTTGCTGTATCCATCTTTAAATGTACTCTAAATACAGGTTAAATACGATAATTGGTATCAACAAACTGCTGCGTTGTAGTCTTCTAACAGAGTGAACAGCGCCACATGAATGAGGGACTGACTGTGGGAAAAACCACAACTCCCATGAATCCTCTGCGGCGCGTGTCTGACGTGACGTCACGCGCATGTCCGCAGCTCGTCGACGGTGGCTTTGTGAGGGACGACGCGGAGATGTTTGGGCGGACGAGACGGCCCAGGTAACCTTAAAACTACGTCCTCGTGCATCCGCGCAGCTTCAAAGGTGTAGAAACGGGGACGAGGGGAGGGAATGAATATTCAGTGTCTCCGTCGCTGCAGCTGGGTGGACATGCTAACAACCACGACCCGATTGAAACCGCTATCAGTGAATTTAAGCTAACTCGGCTACTATATCTGTGTATCTGTGGTTATTATGGAGGGTTTGTTCAAATACACCATCATCACGTTAAAGTACTCCATTCATGCCCCATTTATACCAGTTAGAGTGTTGGGTTTGGGTAATGCATCAGCCTCCCACGGCTGCCCCTCATGTCCGTCGGTCTCCTTTTGTAATACAAATGTTTTGAACCCATTCATTCCCCAGTCTCTCAGCTGTCGCCAAGTAGATGACAAAGATACAGTTAACTGCGTTAAAAAAATAAATTTGGGTAATTGTTTGCTTGGTCCCTTGCGTCCATGCATGTGTTGGTTTACCTGATCAATCAACAGCCATTCTGTGTTTCTGTGTGTGTGACCTAATTCCATAGAAACAAAAATAAGTGCATTTGAGAAGCCAAAGAGGCAGGGAGCCATGCAGAGTCCGACCCAGTCCAGCAGCGGACCAACCCCTGTGACCACCACCACCTCCACAGAGCAACCACTGGACACCGAGACCGAAGCTCAGCCAGCACCGGGCAGACCGGATGCCAAGCAAGAGGAGAACAGATCAGCTGCTCCTGCTGGGACTAAAACAGTCGTCAAGCCACAGGGAAATGGGACAGGGGTGCAAACGGCAGGAGCACCAAGTATGGCAGTCACACATGTGGTGGAGAATGAGCCACTGACAGAGCCCTCAGCTAACACTGCAGGGGTGGAGACGGACTCCGCTGCAAAGCTAAGTGTCCCCACAGAACGGACGCCTGAAACAAATGCAAATCCTGGGTGCGATGGGCAAAAGGCAAAGAAACCAGACAAAGGTGCACGTGATGGAAGGAAATACGTTCCTTCCAAGAAGGCCATGGTCGATCCTCTAAAGATGGACATGTCCAAACCACTGGTTATACCTCTCACGTGTGAGTATTTTAACTTGTATTTGTTTTGCTCTATGGTCTACCTCTCTGAACCAGGCAAGAATTGAGAGACCTGTCTTTTTGTTTGATAATTAAATTAGGGCTACACACTCCCCACTATGAAAATTAAAATGTAACAGTACTTTAAGTCACATTTTGTAGTTGAGAGGTTTCTTTGTTGTCATATTCGGTCCACGCAGTGAATAGATACTGTGATTTTCTATAGTAGTCTAATGAATACTGTGATTTCTATGGTGGCATGTTTATTATTGTTGTTTTAGGTTATATACACAACACTCTACTGTAAAAAAAATATCTTCAGTAATGAATTAAATGTATCAACCCATAATTAGCTTATTGCTTAAATATTGGTATGCAGTTATGTGTTTGTCCAAGAGCACTGACAAGTGCACTGCTGAATACATATTGTGGCCTGAAAGTAAACAAATTGAAAGGGTTCTTATCACAACTTTTGTTTGCATTAGGCATTTATGAAAACAATTAGCTGATATATCATCATCATATTTATTAAACTCTTAAATTTATATTTGAATCTGCCTAAACATTACAGTATTGGTTGGACTATACTGCTAGCTCCAATGTACAGACGAACTCTTTTGCAACACTTGTGTTACTATATGTCGGCGCCTCCAGAGCCACATTTTTTTCTTTTTGCAGGACTTTATACTTTTTTATGAATACTTGTATATGGATGAACTGAACGTTACATATAAACTTTCTACCCCTCCTGCCCTGATTCCCTCCAGCAGCTCAGCTCTCCCTGCAGTGTTACGACTGCCACATAATCTTCAGTGATCACAAGAGCAAAGAGCGTCACCTGAAGTTGAGCCACCCAGCAGAATATGAACAGTGCATACTGAGGAATGCCCTTTTCGCCTGTTACGTTTGTGACCGCCAGTTCACAAACTCCACAGAGCTCATGGTCCACCAGAAAGCCCACACAGAGAAGAAACCCTTCAAGTGTCCAATCTGTAGCCAAGCCTTCAACAAGTCATCAGAGCTCACCCATCATAAAAAGATTCATTTTGGCCAGGACGGTTATGCCTGCACTGACTGTGGCAAACCTTGCAAAACGATGACTTTGCTGAAGTATCACCGCCGCACACACACTGGAGAGAGGCCGTATGTTTGCAAGGAGTGTGGAAAGAGGTTCACCATGTCCAAAGCTCTGCAGAAACATATAGTCTCACACTTGCCAGAGGGAGCTGAAGGAGATGGGGACACCAAAGCTAAAGCACAACTGAAGAAAGATGATGGTAAGAAAAATCTCCTTGTTATGGATGTCTTATCAGTTTACACATTAAGATGTTAACATTATTTTTAGCTATGCTAGCAACAAGGCTCGAGGGATGACAATGTTAGTTTGTTGCTCCACCACTTTGATCTAGACTGAAATATCTAAGCAACTATGCATTTCCATGAAAGTTTGTACAGACATTCATGGTTCTCAAAGAATAAATCTTAATTACTTTGTTGATCCCCTGACTTTTCCTCAAGCACCACCATGAGGTTGACATTGGTGGTTTTGAGGGATATGTCTTGACAATTATGAAACGGATTGCTACAACATTTTGTACAGACATTTATGTATTCCTTAGGATGAATTGTAATCATTCGCTAAACTCAGGTCAAAATTGAAATTTGCCCAATACATGCTGAGCAGATTTGACCTGCTGACTCTGGCATTTAGTTTTAATCCCTGCTGTGACTATGTACAGAGCTGTAAGGATGCTGCAGAGTCTTAGTCCCATTTTCTGATCCAAAGTAATAGAATAATTAGGAATGCATAATATATCAGAGGCCCTTGCAGCCTTTCTAAACAGTGGAGTCAAGGGCTTAGATTAGTACAATGTGTAGTATGTGAATCTATATTAATGTTTTTGCAGCCAATACATTATCAAAAAAGAGATATGGTCTGGAATGTATTAGTCTACATATACACAGAAAAGTAAATTACGGTTATTACTAAGTTAATGTATTATATATTCTCAGGGTTGATGAAAGCTCTATAAATATTGCTGTTGTATTAGAAAATAAACTTAAATAATAAACAAAAAAACCTGAATTCCATTGGTGCATCTATAAAAATGATACAATTCTAGAAAACAAACTATATCTGTCAGGTAGCAGGACATGTGTTGTGCTTTTCATGGTATACCCCAGTGCATCACATCTGTCTTTTTTTATTATCTTTAGGTGCTTCTTCAATAAAGTATCCTTGTTCTTTATGCAAGGCAACTTTCAAGAGTACCAAGACACGGCTACATCACATGAAAACTAAGCACACTGTGTTGCCTGCTGCAGCCAGTAAGGCTCTCTACGCTGGGCAGCAAAGTAACCAAAACACACCCATCATAACTCCAATATCTATTTACCAACCAGCACTACTACAGCTGGGGCCCAATGGACCTCTGCAAAAAGTTGATGCCAATATTGACACAGAGCAGATTCGCAGACTTATTGAGTCCTTGGGAAATGTGCAGAAAGTAAACCAAGTTGTAATATTGGGGCAGTTGCCACCTAATGCCCAACCACTGGAAGTGCAGCAGATATCACAACTGGGAGAAACAATGAATTTGAATCTCCACCCACCACAGATGGATTTTATTGGACTGAAACAAACAGAATGTAAGATAGTTGAATTGGACCCTTCAAACAACCCAATTGATTCAATGGAGCAAACAATCATACTGGAACCTATTACGCCAGATGGGCAGTTGGAAAACCCATCTTTCTCCGAACTAGGTTCCCACATGGCAGCAGGTGAAAATATAGAGCTATCGCTCGTTCAGACTGAACATACAGAGAGACCCGAGGGAGAGATGATCCATCAAATCCTCCAACAGCCCGATATTGGTCCAATTCAGTCTGATCCTGGAGAACAAATTATTTATCAGAATGAGGTAGAGCAAAACCTTGAGCAAACAGTTATATTAGAACTTATACCAACTGTGGAGCTGGAACAATCCCAAACCGTGCCATATAATGAAATCCCGTCCTCCTGTCTGGTACCAACCACTGACCTGGAGAATACAGCAGATCAGACTGTATTAGCTGAGCAGGAGACCAGCCTGTCCGCTCCACTGCTTATGACTACAGTTGAGCTGGAGCTGACACCTTTACAAACGGAGCAACAGGGCCTTCCTTCTTGCCCTTTTGTTCCACCAGACACGCTCACACAAATTACAAGTGAATCTGAAACTAATCTCAAGGAAGAGGTTGATTCGCATATAAAAACGGTAAGTCTAGATCAGGGCCACCCTGTGATGGATGGAGATGCACCACAAGAGCGAGAAGAAAAAGCTGAACAAGAACCATCTGAGAAATTGCTGGTAGATAGCAATGAGAGTCAGGAGCAGGTGGAGAACAAGTCTGAAGTAGAGGATCCACCTGCTAAAGAAGATGTTCCATCACACTTGGATACCAAGCAGGTGCCACAGATGTCAGAGTTACCAGTAAATGTAATGTCGGCTCAAGAACTGGTTAAAGTGCGGAAAAGAAAGCCAACCAAGGCGTTTATCGTTCAAGGATATGTGCAAGAACTGGTCGGATCCATAAGCAAGGATGATTTACAAATTAATGCCACACCTGCCAAACGGCGAAGAACAAAAGAGTCTCGCCTGGTTGTTAAGTTTGGTCCACAAAGTAAAGCAAAGAAAAACAAGAAACAGAAGAAGCCATCACAGCAGCGTCAGCCAACAGAGGAAGGAGTAAGAAGTAAAACATCAACAACAAATCTCTCAGTGAAAAACTTATCATCACAGAAGAAGGGAAGAAAGGGGAAAAGGGAGAAGAAAGTGGGACATTTGCTATCTACTTCTGAAATAAAATCACCATCAACTCAGGACCCACAAGTGCAACAAATCAAAGGGGATAAAAGAAAAAAGAAAATGAAAAAGAAAAAAGAAGTAGTCAGGGATGGAGTTGCGCTCATAAGTGAGCACAAAACTGTAGCCTTGCCTGTATTTAAGAAGAAAAAACAAACAAAAATAATGCAAAAAGATCAGCCCAAGAAAACAAAGGATGGGAAGCAAAAGAAAAACCTGGAAAAACAGGAACAAGTCAATACAAAAACAAGCACAGCTTCAGCAGACATCCCTGCACCACAGATAACGCAAGACGTTCTACTTCTACTTAAAGGTCATAAACAGCCTCTACTGAAAGTTTACAAGTTAGACCCTTCAAAAGCATCAGGCCAGACACAGGACGCTTCACCTCATGATCCCCAAACTGTGTCCCAAGAGAGTAAAGGCAACAAACTCAAACATTCAACAAGTGAGTCTCCAAATAGTCCGACAGCGGAAGGTAAGAAAAAAGGAGGAAGACCCAAAAAGAACCAGAAAGCTCTTTCGTTGTTGTCCTCATTACAGGTTTCCCATCAAACACCTGAGACGCTGCCCACCAAACCAAAGATCACCAGGAAACGTAAAGCCTCCTCGAACGTGGAGACTGAAGGAGTAATAACGTCTCATTCCAAGCGTGCCTTAGAGTGTAAGGAGTGTGGGCAAAGATTTAGCGATGTCTCGTCCCTTCAGAAGCACAAGGCGGTTCATATCGTGGAGAGTCCCGGTCTCACTTACACCAATGGCAACATCTTTGAAGGCGTCTCTAGTTTGGATCTTTACCAGCATTCAAAACGGCACGATAAGGTTGTTGGAGTGATGAATGCTGCTTCAGACTGGGACACTGAGCCTGAGCTTGCAGAGATTGCATTAGAGGGGAGAGAGCAAAGTGTCTCCTTTCCAGCTTTGATTCCATCCCCATCTTTACCTGTTCCTTCTTCAGACGTTGACGTGAGCGCATATGAAAATAAGGCTGACTGTCAAAAGGAAGCAGATTATCAATCTCATACCTACGCTGAAGTTCACTCACCATCTGATCAAAGGAAAAACAGTGAGACCCCTCAGAATTTCACATCTGAACCCCCTTTAAGTACCTCTACTCAGACAAAGAGTTCGGAAACAGGAGAGCCTTTGGCGTCAGGTGCGGACAAGCAAGAAGAAGGTACTCCAAGGAATCCCAACTCACAAACTCAGGTTCAGTTTCCCACGGATGAAGACGTTAAGGAGAATTTACTTCTCGAGGTAGATTTAGTCACTATTGGGGAGCAGAATGAGAGAGATGAACCAACCTCTCATGAAGACATTGTTCCCCAAAATAAATCAAGTGGAACTTGCAATTCTGAGGTTGAAAGCACTGACAAACTTCCCGGGCAAGTTAGTAATGAAACAACAACAACAACAACAACTGGAAAAAGTTCAACTTCGCAGACTGTGTCATGCTCCACTCATCATGTGGAGATTAAAGAAGAGGAGGAAGAACTGTTGGTACAGAAGAAAAAAGGAGGGAAAGGAGCTGTTTCAATGAATGCTCCAAGTGGGAGGAGAAGAGGAACAGGGCGTCTAAAACGAGATGTGATATCTAAGAGAGTTTCAGTTGAAGATACCATCAGAGGAACGGAATCGGTGAAAGAACAGGATGAATGTCAGGTAGTTTACGAAGAATGTCCCATCAGCTCTGATTCCGAAATGAATGACGAAGACGAGACTGACACAAAGATTTCACAGCCAGAGACCAGTGCTGAGGCCCACCAAGCTACTGCTCCAACTGCATATTTTCCTGAAGATAAAGTTGTGTTTGAGCTGGAGTCCGTTACCACTAGTGTTGAGGAGGTAAGGCATCTCAGAGGACTGCAGGGAGGAGAGGAACCCAACAACGAGTCCGACCAGTCTCCAAGCATCATACTTGAGAAGTTCCTTACCTCTAGACAGAGCGCCACTGCTAAGGAGCCGTGCCTGATGACGGAGAGGAACAATCACAGACAGGTGAGATTTCAGTTGCATCAACAACTACCATTCATCGTCAATGAATAATGAATGAAACATTGCAAACTTACATTTGTTGTGGTTCCAGGGTTTGGACAGCATTGCTGAGAATGAAGCCCTTGAGAGGCCGGAGATCAAAGTTGAAGAGAGCGTCTCAGATCCACCACTGGTTGCATCCACCTGTCAAAACAGACAGAGTGTAAGTGTGCAGGCACAGCACCATCGGGATATAAGGACCGTTTTGGTGAAGGAGGAGAGCCGCCTCGTGCTGCATGAGGCCCAGGCCACGCAAGGCAGCAGACGCATCCGATGGAATGTGGAGCCAGTCAACATTGAAAACTCCTCCAGTCCATGTAAGTATTAGGCCATACTGATGGTACATGTTGAAGTAATACTTCAACATTAGAAGATACGCCTACATATAAGAAGATTCAAACCTCTCACAAGTCAGTGGAGCTACAGCCAGGAGGCGCTTAGCTTAGTTTAGCATTAGGACTGGAAGAGTAGTAGAGTTTATTGAATTTGTCAGGGAACATTTATAATAAAGAGGAATCTAATACAAAGAGAAGATATGTATTGTACCAGATTTAGCTGTTAACTATTTTTCAGCTTCGCAAATAATCTCCTAGCTATAGCTTTGAAAGGCGATGATTAAATAAGCCAATGTCTTTGGAAATCCACTTTGTGTACTGAATTGAAAGTCTGTAAGATTTTGAGGGCTTTATGTTTTCAGAGATGGATGTTTTCGGCTTTTTCCTTTCAGCAATGGAGAGTGGGGAGACAACGAGGGACGAGGGTTGCATCACCCCAGAGTTCAACACCAACCAGTGTATCTTCTACCCAGTGAAGGAGGAGGAGAGGGAGGTTCTACTTGGAGCTGTTCAGACCAACAGTGGGAATTTAACAACAGGAGCATCCAGTCATGCCCAGCAGACAGAACATCAAGAAACCGATAATTCAAGTAAGTCATTGCCTTTTCCAGTGATATTCTTCTTTTACCCAAGATTGTAGGAAGATTTTTACGTTGAATCTGTTGACAACAGATAAAGGGAGCCATTCTGTACCAGACGACCAGGAAACGAGAGTGAGAGAACTATTGTCAGAACCAGGGGTCTGTGACTTTGCAGATGGACAAGGTTTGTTTTCTGTTCGAAGTTACATCCACTTGTAGGTACCTGTTAAACGTATTTCAGCTACTTAATGTCAATCATACTTTACATAACTCATCCATTTATAATCTGATCTTTCAGCTGTGGCAGACACTGAGTGGCAGCATTCACCAGACCTCCGGGACTTCCTCCTTCAAAGTTCTGATGAAGAGGACATGGGTGGTTTTGAATTGTCTGATCCTCAGCTTGACTCAGAAGCAGAAGTAATGGCCTATTTCTACAAGAACCAAACAAACAGCGCACAACAGCCAGATGAGCCGTCACAAAAGTACAGTACAGTATACAACCTTCACAGAGCACTGCTAAAAAAAATGATATTGTCTACTATTTTATTAAGATTCAATAGTTTTTGTCTCAAAACGTTATTGTGTATGACAGTTTTCTTTCTCACTTTTTCTTTCTTAGTTTGCCAACTTCAACGAGCCAGGTCCAAGCACTGAGAGAGGAAAACAGCACCAGAGAGCCTATTGACTACTTCTCCAGTTATTTTGGTTGGGATACCTGGGTAGAAATTGCCAATAGCACAAATATACTGTCCAACATGACCAAACTTGTTACAGCCAGAGAGGTTGCACAATTTGTTGGGATCCACATAGCAATGGGAACTTTAAAGGTTTGTGTTGTTTTAAAAAAAATCTTTACTTGGCTCTTTTAATTAGACGTAATACCACTAAAGATTTATTTGGTCTTTTGCTATTTTTCAGTTTCCTAGTCCAAGGCTGTATTGGGAGGACTTGACTAAGGTGCCCCTGATTGCTGAGGCCGTGCCACTTTCCCGTTTCCTCGAGCTGTCTCGCATGTTGAAACTCGCCTCTCCTGCAAAAGATCCAGTCAACAGTAATGTTCAGGAAGGAAGACACGATGGTGACTTTCAAAATGCACTGCAAGGTAAAACTCTCTCCAGCAGGCAAAGTAAAATTTGTCAGCGTAGTGATGGGCAGAGACAAAGTGACGCGCCAAATGACCTGAACAGTTCCAAAACACAGACTGATCCTCTGTGGAAGGCTCAGCCACTATTGTGCCGTTTCAAAGCAGGATGCCAGTCGCTGAGAAGAGATGGTGACTATGCAGTTGACCAATATCCACTTCCTTTGCCTGGGAAGGTACACAATAAGAAACTGTCTCTTTACTGTACAACATTAATTGGATTTGGCGGTTTGCTCTTACATGTGGATCTAAAGTTGGGTCTTACCGACAAAGAAGACGCTGTAGAAAAAATAGTCCCCAAAGGTAGTATGGTGTTTCTTTGCAAGCAGGAACTCTCCACCCCTGCCATGCTAGAGCGTCTGCTAGTTTCAGGGGTTCATGGGGCAGGAAGGGTTGGAGGAGCCAGAGGACAGATTGGAGATGAGTTTGTAAGCTCAGACGGGAAGCTGATGTTACGCAGATCGCACTGTGGCTTCATACTTTCTACCGCAGGAAATGGCCAGAGGAACATGGCTTCACTCATTGACAACTTTGAGAAGGCCCAAATGTCGGCTCATCTCAACCGAGATTTGCAGAATCTTTACTCCATCCCTCTCACTGCCTCAGCCCCAACCTGCTGGCCTCAAGCGGTGCTCTGGTACCTCACAGATCTCGCGTTGGTCAACTCCTGGCTCCTATACAGACAGGATCACAGGGCAGTGTCTGCACCTTTGACTCTCATGTCCTTCAGATTGGAGGTGGCTAAGGCTTTGATCCTCTCTAGCGGCTCTGATACCCAGGACTCAGTTCCCCCCCAACCCCCCAAGGACAAGGCTCATGCAACAAATGAAACCCCCAAACCCAGCCTGGTGGAGGAGAGTCCTTTACCAGATGCAGCCACACGGTACGATGGTTCAGGCCACTGGCCAGAGCAGCTTGGAGAGGGAGAAGGGGGTAGGTGTCGCTTTGGGGACTGTCAAAGAACATCTCGCGTGCTATGCCTTAAGTGCTGTGTCTTCCTTTGTATCTCACGCAACCACAACTGCTTTTTGAATTTCCATAATCAAGGGAGTTTGGAAAAGGTGTAGTGTCCACTACAGGATTTACCCTTTAGTTTTCAACATTTTGTTCTCTGAGTTAGAATGTAATTGTGCTTTTGGTGTATGAAACCCAGCTTATCAAAAAATGCGCTATTATCTCCTCTGTCCGTGTAACTTTTTCATGATGCTTTTCACTGGCAGTGGCATACTTGTGAATGATTATTTGTACTGCAGTTAAAAAAAAATTGCTTTGTGATGTGGAAGTGTAAAATGATCTTGCTTTCAGAAGAAAATGTAAAAAGAAATATGCAGAGCCATCAAAATCAAAATCATATTTTGTGCTGCAGGAGAAGCACAAAATATGATTTTGACATTTCAGTTACCATGATTTTTTTTTTTACTATTTATTTTAACCTGACCGAATTTACATTCCATGATGAGCTTGCTTTTAGATCTATGAATTTAATTTATTTGAATTTCATAAAACAATAAAAGACAGATGGAAAAAATACATGCATTGTTGCTTTTTATGTTTGCACAATACACCTTTTTCACGAGAATTGTTTCTGATAACATTAAGTGTGTCTTTGTTCTATTCAAGAGTCCCAGTAAGCCGTGTCAGTGAAACCCGGACCCTGAAACTGACATTAGGTAGATTTCATGCATTTAAAAGGCAGTGTCAGTAGCACTATACATTGCATTAGTGGTGAAAATCACAGAGAGTTTTAGAATAGAAGTAACTGTAAATTGATTATATGTAAACACTTATTCCTATTCAGAGATATGTTATACTCCAGATATACTTTTAGAGAACATTGTGGTACAAACAGATGGTGTGAAGAGTTAGAAATGGAAGTGAATTACAATTTGAGCTGTTGATTGAACGTACATCTCCTTGTGTAAGCTTGTTTGTACTACTGGTATTATAAACGAGGCCAACTATTACAATGGGTACTTTTCACGAATTTGTTTTTGGTCACGTGACAGAGACCAGCCATAGAATCAGACTTAATAGAAAAGGAGATAAGTGAAATGCATCCGTGTTCATGAAGACATACCGTTATCTGTCTCACTGTGTGTCTCTAAATCATTGTATTAAGATAAACACAGTATAATAACCGACGTGGCAGTAGTGTGAATTAACATATTTTATTATCCTCTAGAACTGTGCGTCCTTTACAAGAAATGGTTGTGTTTCAGGCTACAATCAAAACACACAAAGTGAACCTGGCAGCTCCATTTATTTATTTTTATATTTGAATTTTTTTGTCCAACCGTCACCAACGTCAATAAAGCCCGAGGACCGAAGCCTGCGCGGCCGCCATCTTAGTTGTACCAACGGCTATCTGTCACACACCAGGAAGTGTCCGATCTACCCACTGCACTTCTCTGGGGTCAACTCTTTCAGTCAAACTATCGGCAAAGAGCGGCTAGAGGTAAACGGACACTCCATTTAAAACGCACTGTTTGTAAAATATTTAGGTGTCGTTTACCAACATGCACCGTAACGGTTCGCGTCAGACACGCGCACGCGCCAGACGGAGTTAAAACTTGACGTGCGAGAAGGAACGAAAAGTCTTGGATCCTCTTTGAATGGCAGCCAGTGTTGTTAGCGCGAAGCAGCGGTTAGCTAGCTAGCTCGCGTTAGCCCGCTCGATGGGCTTGTGCTTCGTGATAAGGGTCAGCTACGGGCACGTACATGCAACTAAAGCAGGTACAGTTCCCGTGAACGGTTAACGTGTACCAGATATACCCGTTACGGTGTTTCGATACGTTAACCGGGGGACTCGTAGGCTCTCACGGCGCTAGTTAGCTTAGCTAGCGGCCTTAGAGGCGGTAACGGAGCGTGAGCTGAAACTTGGCTATGTGTTGTGGGGTAGCGGGACTGATGTTCACCGTGTGTGTCGTGGTTTCTATACGCCGTTGTTTTACAGTAACTTCGCCCTCACTGAGGGGGTGAATGATGTGTTCGTGGTCATCTGTTGAACGTGAGCACTCTGTGGGGTTAGTTAGTTACCACTGTGTTGTTTTTCCCGCTGTCAACCAAAAGTAACCCGACTTTCCTATTTGTCCCCGCTGTTTATTTTCACTCAGGACATTTGTTTAGTTGCCTGTTGAGACCAGCCACAATACCAGGATGGACTCGGAGATCCTGAACATAGAAGAGATAGTGATGGGTCGGGGATTGCCAGATCCACCTCCTGTAGTTCCCCCTGTAAAACCAGCGGAACCATACAAGCCCATCATTTTCAATAAACCTCCTGCAGCCACCGTTCAGCCCTGTAAGTGGTGTTATGGTCACGACTTTAACTCAGTTTGCTGAAAGACACTGACAAATTTACGATGTCTTTGCACAGTCGCTCTAATCTCAGTTTATCTTTCCAGACCAGCATGAAAACCTGCAGTGTTTCCAGTGCTTCATCACCTTCTGCAGTGCCAAAGCCAAGGAAAGGCATATGAAGAAGAGCCACCGGGAAGAGTATAAGCAACAGCTTCAGCAGGTAGGCTTCACAATATCAGTTAATTCAATGACTCCAGAGTAACAGTTTGACCAATTGTCAATAGATTCAGTGGCATAAATAAAAAAATTAACTAATTGTTTTCTATAGACACTTACTACTGAAGTCATACATTCTGTGATAAATAAAATGAATTTCATCTGTATTTACAACATATCCTAATTATCTGTGCACATGCCGTACATGAATGTTTACTGTTGCTATAACACCAAGTGATAGCTTCTGTTCGCATATATTAGGTGGCATGAATGTGATTTGGTGACATTTACCCACCTCCGAGAATAAATACAAATAAAAAACAATCAGCTGGTCTTCAGTGGCTTTACTGAAGTCAACGGCCATCTGAAGAACGCAGTCAGAGCACAGTTTATTGCGTTCTAACAGTTAATCTGGTGCCTTTTTATTTAAATTAGAATTGAAATGAGTATCTTTTAAAGATACAAAATAATGTGCATTCTGTATATAATAACATGGCTACAAGTCAGACGCATAGACATAAATATACGCCACATCAGCCCTACATGCTGACACTGAGTTGTACTTTATTTTTGCCTGTTCCTTCTCTCTCCGCCTTAATTTTCTGTGCTTGAAAGTACTCAAAAAATGTTTTTCTTCACAGGGAAACACATTGTTCACGTGCTATGTGTGTGACCGATCATTTCTGTCATCTGAGGAACTGACACAGCACCAGCCAACGCACAGCAAGGACGACAAGCCCTTCAAATGTGTGCACTGCAAGGAGAGCTTTAAAACATTCTCTGAAGTGAGTATGATGATTCTGCTTGAAAATATTTGTCCTTGGCGGCGTTAAAACTAAATACCATGATGAATGCCAAACAAACATGAAGCTCATATTTACCCAGTGTTTCTGTTTTTATTTTTGTTACCTCTCACCTTCGTAGCTAACGGCCCATAGACGACAGGTGTGTCCAGAGAAACAGTTGGTATGTAAAGATTGCAACGAAACCTTCCGGAGCGCTGGACTGTTGCGTAATCATCGCCTGACCCAGCATCTCCGCCCAGAGATAGAGACGGCAGAACAGCCGGAGGACCCCACGAAAACCCACCGCTGTAAGAAGTGTGGTCAAGGCTTCGAAACAGAACCAGAGCTGATAGAACACCAGGAGAAGTACCCCGAAGGTCAGCAATGCAATGGCAGTGCTTCATCCGTCAAGAAACGCGGGCGGCCTTCCAAAGCTGAAGACCCGGCAGCTGCTGAGAAAAAGGGCAAACGG
This sequence comes from Ophiodon elongatus, assembly GCA_016806645.1. Taxonomy (NCBI): domain Eukaryota; kingdom Metazoa; phylum Chordata; class Actinopteri; order Perciformes; family Hexagrammidae; genus Ophiodon; species Ophiodon elongatus. The sequence continues at coordinate 985,439 of JACSYO010002136.1, forward strand.
AAAAAGAAAGATGAGGCAGAAGTGCCTGAGGAGGCGGTGATGGCCAGCAGCACATCAGAATCAGCAGCGCCTCCTGCAGAGGAAAAAGGAAAAGCAAGTGGGGCAAAGCGGGGCCGTCCCTCTAAAGCAGCAGCAGCAGCAGCAGCAGCATCAGCAGCAGCAAAATCAGAAACGGAAGATATGAAGAGTCCCGAGGATGACGGTCAAGCTTCAGCAAAGGAGAAGAAACCCAAAGCAGATGCTTCTGCTCCTCCGGCCCGTCAGCACCCCTGTCCTGAATGTGACCTCACATTCCCCGGCCTGATTCAGCTCCGTGCTCACAAGAAGGAGAAACACGCCCCGCGGAAAGCAAACCCCTGCGAAGAATGTGAAGAGAGCTTTGCCCGGCCGGAGCAGCTGGACGCCCACATGTCACGGGCTCATGCCGTGGGCCGCCTTGCCTGTCCAGTCTGTGGGAAGAGCTTTGGCCGTGAGCGCACCTTGAAAGCTCACCAGAAAACCCACCCGGAGGAAAATCCTGAAAACCCAAGTGCAAAGAGATAATTGAGCTGTGGGGACCTTGCAGAAAGTGTATGGTTTTTGAAGATTTTAGTCATGACTTGTCCTTTTTTTTTTTTTTTTTTTTTTAAACATTGGAGGTCTGATCCTCCTGACGGTAGTTCAGAGTTTGGAATGGTTTTGAGAATGATGTTTTAGCAAGTTTTGGATTTGAGTTTTGATCATGAGCTGTTGAGATGTTGATCACAGACATCGCCTAAATTTACTAACCAAATGTTGTTAAATCCATCTATTGCACCTGTTGCCACAAAACATAGTTTATTTGTAAAAAAAAACTAAAAAAAAACTTTTGATTTAACTTTTTAAATGATTTCTTTGTTTTTTTTAAGCTTGAAATGCGTGTGGTTTGAATTTATTACTTGGAGTCTCGAGTTCAACTCAGTGGTTAAAAAAAAAAAAAAAGTTTTTATTTCCTCTTGTTTTTATTCCAACACAAATTGGGTAAGTACCTATTCTGAAGCAAATTAGATGCCTAGTAGAGATACTATGTTTGAATGTTCAGATGGTTTGTCAAAAAGTGTTTTATGTACAGCTTCTGGTTCATATTGTGCAGTTTTTTTTTTACTCTTAATATTTTGATCATGTTCCTTTCTAAATTAAGAATTAAAATAACATGATTTTGTTCTGCTCAGAAAATACTTTGGCTTAGAGCAGATTCAATGTGGGCAGAAATGAGCCACTGTAATCCTCCTCGTCTATGGTAAAAAGAAAAATACTCCTTTTAATTTTTCACTTATTAGAATAATGTTTTCTGTCTTAGACATTTCTTAAATGGAACTCATGACTCTTAAATGCCTTAGAGTCCCAAAAGAAACTGTATATCATGTGTTTTTCACTGATTGGATTGTTTCTCTCCCCACTGCGATGTGTCTGGACACTGCAAAAATGTAATAAAACATGCTATCCCACAGGAGGCTGCTGAAGAAATGACCTCTTTTGTCTTTGTCTCACTTCTAATGCAGGAGCGAAACTGACTCACTTGATGTTTTCTTTTTCCAGACAGCTGAACTAACCAAACGGGTTTTAATATCGAACGTTTTGTCCAAGCACGCTAATCTTTATAGTTCAGGACATGCCGATATTTTGTGTCTGCTGTAGTATCTACCACATGGTCAAAGTTAAAGATCCATGAACCATGTGTTGATATGTCATTTTCTGAACCACATTTTTATTTATAGCTGTAGTTACGTTGCATATACATATTTTAAACAACATACAATATGACCAGTTTAGAAAATGTGCATTTACTAGTTATAGTCAGTAGAAAGCAAATAGAACTGGCTCCGCATTGACAAATCACAGTAATAACAATAGTAAGCGGTAATAATTAATTAATCTCATGGGAAAATACAGGGAGTGCTTTTACTTTATATACTTAAATAATTTCAGACTTTAGTGTAATAGTATAAAAGTACTTAAGTGTTACCTGCAACATGTCCTCATTAGGCATTATGGCACATGTTCAACTGTATATTGTAACTGATTCCTTCATGTATTTCTCTGTACTGATGCACTAATGTGTATGCAGTATTTTAATGTTGCAGCTGGTCACGGTGGAGCTTCTAGATATACTGGTGTGTCGTTTAATCTTAAACAACTCTTAAACCACCAAAGTACAATATTTCCAATGGATTGTAAGTATAGAATATCTTATAAATGAGGTACACAGGTGATGTACATGTACTTAGATAGAGTACTTAGTAGTAAACTCGTCCTGCTGATGGTCTATAAAGCACTGAATGGTTTAGGGCCTAAACACAGTTCTGATCTGCTGCTACCTTATAAACCATCCCGACCCCTGACGTCGTCTGGGACCGGTCTACTTTCTGTTCTAAGAGTCAGAATTAAACATGGAGAAGCAGCGATCAGTTTTTCTGCTCCAAACATCTGGAACAAAGTCCCTGAAAGCTGCAGGTCTGCTGAGACCCTCAGAGACCCTCGTAGACCCTCAGAGACCCTCTGCTCCTTTAAATCCAGATTGAAGACTTTTCTGTTTGCTGTTGCCTTTAATTGAACCAAATTCAAGGATATTAATACATTTCTGCATTTCACTACTGTATTTTATTTCTTAAACTGCACTCCAACCTTTATTCTATTTTTAGCTTTTTATTGTTTTACTGACTATTTTTAATGTTTAAAAGAATGTTCTTAATTGTTTTTAAATCTTCTTTCTTTTGCATTATGTGTTGATGCTTTTAATGGTTTTATGTGAAGCACTTTGAATTGCCTTGTCGTTGAAACGTGCTCTACAAATAAACTTGCCTTGTCTCGCCTCGGTGAAATTCTTCTCTCACCTGTGCTGCTCTCTGATTGGCTGTTGTGTCGTGTAATACCGCCCCGGAACACCAGGGGCGCTCGAGCGCCCGCGCTGGTTCCCTTCTCCTTTTGGTGCTTCATTTGTTTTCCTCATTTCGAGCTCCCGTTTATGATCTGATCGGGCTGCGGGCATCACGGCTGAAGTGAGTCTGTCGCGAGGCAACCGGATCCGTCTGTGTTTTCACCTCGTTGGAGGCGAATCTTTTTGGATGTTTTTTTGTCCCGTGCAAATGTAGGCTTGTTCGCTTTTAAGGTAAAAAAAAAAAAAAGGCGAACACCGAGGACGGGAGGCTTGTTTTCTAATTGTCCTGAAGCCACGCCGTGCCATCATCGGCTCCTCCCGACGCTGCCAGGTGAGCGAGGTAACCCGGAGGCGCGTTCAGGTGCGTCATAAATGCGTTTCCACGAAAAGTTGTTTAGCACGCGCGATATAATTTGAAACGAAGAAGGGAGACCCAGAGGAAAAGTCCCAGATGTAGTCGCTCGTCAGGTAAGGCGACGTGTGACAATGTCACCCGTTTGATTGGTTCACACACATGCATGTCGTGCCTTCACGTCTAACCCGTGCTCGTTTTAAACACCGGCATCTCTTTGTGTGTTTCTTACCCCTCCTTCCCCCCCACGCCCCCCCCCCCCATGTGACTCCTCAGCCAGCAGCCATGTCCATTGAATACACCATTGATATCCAGCTCACAGAGTTGGGATATCCGGACATCCTCCAGACGTCGTTCAGAGAGACTCCCTATCACTCCACATCACCTGATGGCTCCTTCTCGCCGAGCCACGCTCCCACCTCCCTCTCCACCACTCAGGTGCAGAGGCTGCTGGTCCGAGGCCAGCAGCCGGTTGCCGGTAAAGAAGCAGGTGCTGCGAAACAGACCACGGCGCCTCCTGCAGCTCCAACACAGGACCCTGCACACGGTCCACGGGATGAGCCCGCTGCCAAGGCCACGGCGACTCTCTCACTGTCAGAGTCCACGGTGACGGATCCGACCGCCGGGCCAGAAGCCACAGACCGTCCACAGCTAACTGAGCCGGGGGGCAACCGCAGGGAAGCTGTCGGTGATGGTGACGCTGCACCAGAGGAATTGACAGAGATGCGGGATGCGGAGGATGACTCGGATGACAGCGAGGTTTCAAACGTGTATGAGGAAGAAGAGGGCGAGGAGGAGGAGGAGGATGACGATGACGATGATGAGGAGGAGGAGGAGGATGAGAGACTAAACGATGGTATGACTCATTCACTTATACCCTCATAAGCAGGAAGCAGTGGTTCGTTTACAGTTTGTCTGAAACACAGACGTTTAAGATGAATTGCCATGAATTAATAGCCAATCGGTTTCTCTTATTGTCAACAAGTCCGATGAAAAGATCAAAACCATCAATGGATAGATCGTTGTAACAAGTATTGTCTGTTTGTCTTTGCCTAATGTTTTGTCTTAAAACAACTTAAAACCCCCTTTGTGTGTACAGGGTGACATGTTCCTTCATTACAATGGATCTGGGCATTGTAGTCTACTTACACACACACACACACACACACACACACACACACACACACACACACACACACACTGTCCTGCTGCCGGAAATATGCACGAGAGCACCCTATGTGTATTAATCCACTACTGAAAATAGATCCTCCAAAAAATGCACTGTTTAAATACCATTTTCTAAAAACTACAGTACCCAGCTGTTTTTTCAGACAATTTTAGCCCTTAAAAAAAAAAAAGGCATATATTTGTGACCTGTTTTTAAGAGCCATACCATTTGTAAAACAGCTATAAGCTCTCAGGCCACATCTAATTACTTCGGATCTAACTTTTATCCATTGGCCCACTTTTCCGTCTCTCCCACAGAGCCGAGTCATTCGGGCGACTACCGCTGCAGCGTCTGTGGTCTGCAGCTGCCCTCCAAGTTCAAGCTCCAGGATCACATGAATCTGCACACCGGAGCGCGGCCTTACTCCTGTGCTGAATGTGGGAAGCGCTTCTGCCAGATCTACAACTACCGCGTCCACCTGCGCACGCACGCCGGGACCAAAGTGGCTCATTTCCGGTGCCGCGTGTGTCTGCAGGCCTTCGCGTCGCAGAAGGATCTGAAATTCCACCAGTCCAGAACTCACTTTGAGAAAGAGTTTTACGAGTGCGACCTGTGCAAACGTGTTTTCACTTCCCTGACGGCGTGCGAATACCACGTGCGGTTACACAAATGTCGGCTGAATGTCTTCTGCGAGATATGTGGCCGCAATTTCTCCTCTCCGAAATCTCTGGCGCGCCACCGGAAGATGACGTGCCACCGCAATTTCAAATGCACCGACTGCACAAAGACCTTCACCAAGAAGAACGCTCTCCTGAAGCACAGCTTCTCCCATCTCGGCTTGCTGCCTTACACCTGCATACGCTGCCGCTGCCACTACCGCCTGGCAAAGCTGTACCGCAAACACAAGTGTGAACCCGAACGCATCCACTGTGTGGCGTGTCTGAGAGAGTTCCCCAGCGAGGAGGACTTCCAGCGGCACAAAAAGGACACCGGTTGCTGGGGCAACCAGGAGCCCAAAGGGGATGAGATCAGATGCCTGGAGTGCGGCGAGAGATTCGACACGTCGGAGGAGCTAAAGAAACACGCCGGGGCTCACCAGAGGGTGCTGAAGTGCGCCGAGTGTGGGAAGGGCTTCCGGTCGGCCTTGCTGTTAATGTCCCACATGGGGGGTCACGCCGGCAACTCGCCCTGCCTGTGTCAGAGCTGCGGGCTGGGCTTCCCCCACCAGCAGAACTATGACAGCCACCTCAAGACCTGTGGACAAACACAGCCGGCGGTGAGTATTTTATTATTTTTGCCTGTCCATTTAAATTCAAATCATATAATGGCAGTATTTCCGCTTCAAATCCGTTTCACCTGTGACCACATCCAGCATCGCTGACCGCGGTCAAGCCGGCCGCCACGTTGTTTTGCGGTACGCGTATGTACAGGGCATTACGGTAAGAGCGCGTAAGAACTAAAATCTCATACAAACTAATCTCACTTCAGATTAATAGCTGACCACCTCAGGGTGTCACTCAGAGACAATCAGGACATTCTGATGTAGGATTTCAAAATGATTGCCCTTTAAAATCTCATTCATGAGCCAATTTACCTCTAATTAGATTTAAAAGGAAAAGGTCTATAGTCAAACTAATCTCACTTCAGATTAATAGCAGATAACCTCACAAGTGTCACTCAGAGAATAGCAGGACTAATGTAGGATTTCAAAATGGAAAATGATGTTGTTTGGTATATTCTAACAATATTCTTTAGTATTACAAAAACACAGATAGGCGGTGGAGTATGTCAACCCTGAACCATTTGAGTGGCATTACATTGTTGTATGCTGTCTTGCATTCTTTAAAGTTAGGACTTTGAGTTTTGCAAAGACACTACTGAATCACACTGAGGCAATTGTTGAGTGCATTTTTAATTCATAATTAGTTTCATGGAGGCACTTTTTTGGCTTCTCTATAATTCTTTTCACCCCAAAAAGAGGTTGGTAGTGTAAAATGTGTCTAAATAAATGAATGACATATCTAAATAAAATTTAAATAAAACAATAATAACATAACACTGAAATAGATGAATAAAGGGATATTTTATTCATTTATTTATAAAAAAGATTTTAAAGGGGTGTTAAGTTACTAATTAGTTTATACAGTTATATCCAACCTCCCTTGCAGCTGTTTTATTTTTATTTATTCATATGAAAATGAATTCTATGAAAACATTGCTTAAGTTGGGTCTTAAATTTACACCGTCAGTGTTTAACGGCTGTTAACAGAATGAAGATCCCTCCAGACATGTATTAAGACATCTAGAGATTAATAAGCTGTGTTGAACGTTTTATCACAAAAGAGTCCAATTGGCTCATTAAATTATCTGTGAAGCAAATATTTCCAAAGTTTAACTGCTGGACACAAGACATCACCTATTTCACTGATGCGTCTCGATGTAAATTGCCTATTGGACAACAACTGGCCTCCGAACAAGTTGTGATGTCACAAAATCCTGCTTGTACGTACTTGACTCAGCGTGGAAAAACGTTTCCCTTTTTTAGCAGATAACTGTGAAAGCTGCCTTCTAATGTCAAACTCTGCACATGCATCATTCTGCAAACATCCTTGTGAAGTAACGGTGAGAGAAGCACGTGTAAGTGGAGCGGGACTTTACATTTTGGGTGTTGGAGCTTCCATAAACCACCCGTAACAAAAAAACGATTGGAAGCCATTTCTTGTTGCATTGTGTTGCCGTTTCTTGAAAACTTCCTCCAGCAAGTTACAGGTTTCCCCAGCGTGATTATATTTTACACGTCACATTCACGTTTTGTATAATTCATCAAGTGACCGGGATGTTTTTGTTGTGTTTCGAAATTTTAGAGCGCTCCCAAGAAACGGCAGGCCTCGAAGAGCTCCTCGTTTGAGACCAAAAGGGCCAACGCAAAACCCGACTCATCGCTTCCGACCACCGCCGCCCATCCGGCTAATGTCTTAAACACGCCTGCTGCTGTCTTAAACACGCCTGCTGCTGTCTTAAACACGCCTGCTGCTGTCTTAAACACGCCTGCTGCTCCGGTGAAGGATTCTCGTAGTGCAGGACTCGTGACGGGGGGGGTGTCCACTGGCTCTGGTCAGTCGGATGGCTTATGGAAACTAACCCTCAACAAACGGCCGCCCCCAGGCGTCAACCTTGTTGTGTTTCTCCCCGTCTGTACAACTCAAACCGACGGCCCGACACCGCCCACATCTGCAGTCTCTCCGACGCTTCCCGCTATGCTGGGCCCGCCGAAGGAGGCTCCACTGCCGGTCTCAAAGGAACACCTTGGAGCGAATGCTGCTCTTGGAGCGATGAGAAATGGCCCCCTGAATTTGGTAACGGGGATCAAACCGGATCCACAGTGGGAAGCACCTCTGGATTTGTCCAATAAGTGTAACTTATCCAAGTCGACTCTCGGCAACATTCCTCGTCCTCCTATTAAAAGTGAGCCGGGAGAATTTGAAATCTCAGAGGAGGCTAACCGCACTGAAAGACAAGAATTTAAAAACATCTATGGCAAAGTGGTTGTTAAAACAAATCTTGGAGAAACTGATACAAATACTGAAGCAATTTAAAGTGGAGCCCATGGGTCTCTACAGTTTTACTGTTAATACAACTTCCTCTGGACTGATTGTAGATATAAAGAAGGAGCCCCAGTCTTCAGGTCCTGATTCTGATCCGCGGCCATCCAGATCTTGCCAGCTAACGGAGAAAGAAATTCAGATGGAGGTCGACATTCCTGAAGAAAAATAAACAATACCGTTTTCAGTAACGGCAAAATACAAAAATAAATCAAAAAAAGAATAATTTCATCAGTAGTCAAATTCCTTACTGAAGGTTGTGTTTAAATCCTGCAAAGGACACACCCACTGCTGTACCTGTAGTCACGTAAACGCGGAAGTGTTATTCTACATTCAGAACGGTATACTATTCAATATTGTATATATTTCTCTCATCATTATATCTGCCATCATGTCCTTGTATGACGAAGCAGGTTCTTCTACTCTTTTTTTCCACTATTATCAATAAACTCTTGAAGAAATCGGGTGTATTTCCAGCAGTCGGCAGTCCTCTGTAATTTGAACGAAACATTCCAAGCTATTGCTTCTCATTGCCTTTCTTTTATTTTCATTCTGGGTAAAGCTTGCGGCGTGGGTCACCGGAGCAGAAAGGGTACTGTAACTGTCATGAAGCCTATGCAATAGCATGCAGGATTTCTCAGAGCATTGAAACGTTTTCCAGATTTCTACCTTAAGTGCTTGTGTGGGGAAATTAAACCCTTTCGGTTTATTAACGTGTATTAAGTTGAATGAAAACACTGGATTTTTTTTTTTGTATTCAGCCGAGAACTTGAAATGATTTTTGTGTAAAGAAACTTTACCTTTAGTATTTTTAAAAACGTATTTAATGAATGCAAATGATGGTAATAATGGTACAACAATATGACATTCTGTCACCTTGTGATTTACATTTGCTGAATCGTTACACTCTGCAGGTATCTTTTGATGTTTTTGTTTTTTTAAAGTCAAATAAACAGTTTTCCATGATGCAAAATCAGTTAATATCTTGTTTACATTTCTTTTTTTTTTTATTAATCCCAAACATTGCCTTGTGCCTCTCCTTAAACAGAAACACAGCTATACATCCACAGAGTCAGGTAAGTATTTTAAAACTACAGTTCACTGATGACTTTAATTATTTTTTTAGTCAACCTAAAGAGAGACTAGATAATACAAATTGACAACTCATTTTTAAATGTCTAATATCCAGCTTTCACTGAGAGATCCCATCAAATTTAGGAGGTCGTTACCATTTTTCACAAAATCGGAAACAAAGCTCTGTTGTCATGGAGATGTACTGTGGAGTGCGCCTGCATTTCATTGGTGAGTTTATTAGTTATTGTGATAATGGTCCAGCTGTGATGAGTGAAGTACATAGCTTCCTTTACAATATGAAGATTCATTTTATGAAATGAGTTTTTAATTGGAAAAGATCTACAAGGATTAACAGACTCACACTCTGAAATGATTTTACACCCATTTTGTTCATGCACAATTAACTTTTGACTAGATCTTTTAGACCGGGCGGCGGGCCGGGCAGGGGGCCTGGGCGAGCCACTCGCCGGCAGCATAGACTAGCTCTAGGGACGTGAAACGTCACCTCGCTAGCGGGGAAAGAGCCGGAGCTGGTGCGGGAGGTGGAGCGGTACCAGCTAGATATAGTTGGCCTCACCTCCGCACACAGCAGTGGCTCTGGAACCAAGCTCCTGGAGAAAGGTTGGACTTTGTCCTTTTCTGGAGTTGCCCAGGGTGAGAGACATCGGGCGGGAGTGGGGATACTCACGAGCCCCCGGCTGAGTGCTGCGGTGTTGGAGTTTCCCCGGAAACCTATGCACCGAACAGCAGTTCGGAGTATCCGGCCTTCTTGGAGTCAGTGGGAGGGGTCCTGGAAATGGCGCCTCCTGCTGACTCCATAGTTCTCCTGGGAGACTTCAACGCTCACGTGGGCAACGAAAGCGAAACCTGGCGGGGGGTGATTGGGAGGAACACCTTGCCCGATGTGAACCCGAGTGGTGTCTCGCTGTTGGAGAGCTAGCCACGGTTTGTCCATAACGAACACCATGTTCGAACATAGGGTGGCTCATAAGTGTACCTGGTACCAAAACACCTTAGGCCGTAGCTCAATGATCGACTTTGTAATCGTTTCAGCTGATCTGCGGCCGTATGTCTTGGACACTCGGGTGAAGAGAGGAGCAGAGCTGTCAACTGATCACCACCTGGTGGTGAGTTGGATCAGATGGCAGGGGAATCGGCTGGAAAGACCCAGCAAGCCCAAACGTGTAGTGAGGGTGAACTGGGAACGTCTGGCGGAGGATCCTGTCCGGGAGGTCTTCAACTCTCACCTCCTGAAGAACTTCTCACACATCCCAAGGCAGGCTGGGGACATGGAATCCGAGTGGACCATGTTCAAAGCCTCTATTGTGGACGCGGCCGCTAGGAGCTGTG